>JAJLSS010000063.1:11994-23602 GCA_030567755.1 Nakazawaea pomicola | reverse complement strand
GCGAGGTTTTTTTCCCACTACTATATCCCCTGACAAGGGTTATAGTAGATCAACGGGGGGTAGGCAGTTCGTCGTCAGACTTAGGCCTATAAAACGAAATGTTTTTTCCTCTCCTCTTGTGTAGTCTAGGTTTATTATATAGTTTGGTGAAGCCTATACGGTGAATCCTGTAATAAACACTTTAAATATCAAAAAATATGGCGTTTGAGATGTTATTTTAGATCATTTAATGTTTTGGAAGTTTTTAACACATTATATTAATGTCCCTGTATACCCCTGTATACTGTAATTCAAATTTTAATTGAATTTTTCATTGATTTTACTTTCCAATTGTTCCAAATTCATTCCCTATACTTTTCTGCATTTCAATCTCTTTCATGATCAATAACTATCGGTGTTTGTCATCCACCTCAATGACCTTATTCATTATGGCGTGTAATGTGTATAGTTTTCTACAGCTATGTATGAGTCGAATAAGGATATCGAACTTGAAAAAAAAAAAAAAAAAGATTATATAACACATAGATGATGTCCAATTCAATTCAAGATTTGCTAGATGGGCACCACTGTTTTTTTAATGGAATTCTATGATATGAGTATGTTTCACGGTGGGACACTTGATAAATAAATTCATTTGTCGGGGAGGAAAGGGGGTTCGTTTTTTTATTTTATTTTATTTCATTTTGTTTTGTTTTGTTTTTCAGTGATGTGAACTATTCATGAAATTGTACTGTGTCATCGATAACTCTACCATACCAAACAAAGAAGACATATTAATTCACAAACCCCTAATCATTATTCCATTGACAAATCAGGCCACACACGCACACGCTATGAATATGAATGTGGAAATCTGTTATATTTTATCCGCATCCTTCAGCTTCTTCTCTCTCTCTCGACACACAATCTTATCTTTTTTTTTCCACACAAGAATAAAACCACAGTAATATGTCAAAAAAGCCACACCTGGAGATATAATACCATCATCCCCTACACAATCAACCATATATAAAAGAAAAATGATCCATCTCTACTGAAATATGAAAGACTGTATTATAGGGGAATGAAAAAAGATGGTTGTCAAAGATCCAACAACAGTACCTGTTAAAATCCCACATAAAATAGACAAGATCCTGATCATCGGTGGTGGTGCTTCAGGAGCCATTGCTTTAGATCTGCTCATTGCCCAAGATTCATTCCTGCAAATAACAATATTTGAAAGACGTGATAAATTAGGTGGTGTATGGGCTGCTGATGAAGATTATGGTGAAACTGATAAGATCAAGCCAGGTGCTACAGCTCTTGAATTGGATCCTGTTGTCTCTAATGGAGATCAAGTCAAAGATAGGTTTGAACAAAGTCCTCTGATTTATAAAAGTTTGAGAACGAACATTCCGGAAAGAGTAATGACTTTTAGTGATGTGAACAAGTTCCCATTTTTGGATAAACCGGAACAGGATAAGTTGACTACGAAACCGGCAGTTAATCAATATATCGAAGAATATATCGCGAAAAATTTGGACAAACCTGGTGTTAATTTGAAATTAGGAACCACTGTTGAAAATGTTCTACCATTAGAGAATGGGTATGAATTGACCTTGAGAAAGAAAGGTGATTCAGATGAATGGTATACAGAGAGATATGATGCTATAATTGTATCAACTGGTCATTATCATGTGCCATATATTCCAGATGTCCCAGGTATCCAAGATGTATATGACAAGAATCCAGGATTGATCATACATGCACGTGGGTTTAACCTGGCTGAGTTGTATGCGGATAAGAAAGTGATTGTCATCGGTGGGCGTGCCAGTGCTGTTGACACTGTGAGAGAATTGAAAAATGCCAATGATGGAGAGGGGAAAGTATATTGGTCAATCCGTGAGGCCGATAGTGAGACAACAACAACAACAACAGCTGGTGGTGGTGGTGGTGTGAGCAAAGATCAAGAAGAGGGCAAAGTTGTGAGAAAGCCAATTATCGTGAAGTATGAGCAAGTCGAAGGTGGTGACATCGTTGTCACGTTCAGTGATTTGACCACTGTTACGAACCCGGATAAGATCATCTATGCGACTGGGTATCAATTCTCATATCCGTTCTTACGACAACTCGATCCGGAAATTACCAAAAACACAATTGTGTATAATGCATACCAACATGCATTCCATCTATCTCATCCGCTGATTACATTTGTGGGCATTCCTATTAACGGAATCACGTTCAAAGTGTTTGAATACCAACTGGTACTCATAGCCAGGTTTTATGCCGGCGTGGTGGAGTTACCCAGTATTTTGGAACAGACTCGGTGGAGAGATCTGCGAGTGGCAAGTAGAGGGTGGAAACTGGGTGAGTATCATAGTACCGGTGCGGACGAAGGTGGGCCAACTGTTTATTTCGATGAGTTGGTGAAGTTAGGAGGCGGGTATGCCGATGAATGGAACAAGAAGGGAAGAGCCTTTGTCAGGTTTGGAAAAGAGCAGTTGGAAGAGTATGAGCTGAATAGGTTGAATTTACATCTGGTTTGGTCAAAGATATGATAAGCTCGATATAGATAGATAGATAGATAGATAGATACACTTTCATATACGATGAAGAATTGATCTGATGTTTTTTCCCAACTCTTTTTGTTCGGTTTAGGTCTATATTTGATATCGAGATAGAACCCGCCTTGGTAGCAAGGTATATCTTTTGTATGAGAGCTTTCCCTTAACGGTAGATTAGTAAATTTCTTCCATCTTTACAAAAGGCAAGTGTTGAGGAAAATACTCTAATTCATGAGATGGAACCTGCGTCTTGTATTGCATATTGTTAAGGCTAGGTTTATTATGTATAGTGAGGCTAGATCTATAAGGTCGAATCTGTAATAAACACTTTAAATATCAAAATATCTTGACGATGTAAGAGAGTTCTGATTTATTTGTGTCTTGTATAGGTTTATCATTTATCACCATAATTGATGTACAGTGCCATTTTCATTAACGAGGAAAATAAATAAATAGAAAACAAAAAAATAGGGGTATAAAACTCAAATTTCAAAATACATCAGAAGAGTTGAGTCTGTAAAATAAAGTTAGTCGAGGACCTACGAGCACTGTGTTATTGGACATTTTCAAATATCCAAGTATCAAGATAACTTTGATTTCGAAGGGTGTGGCCAGTTCAATTTGAAACATCCCGAAGAACGCAAACATGACCCATTGTACAAGAATGTCTCGGTTGTTGACGAAGAGGAAATCGATTTTTTCCATTGATGAGATAAGGAAGTCTCTCTTTGTTGTCTTCTGTAGGTCAATATTCAAGCTAGACACAGATGTCGCACCATGTTTTTCTTGCTTTCACCGGTTTTCCATCAACCGGGAGTGTAAAATTAAGAGTATCTGAAGGTTGGCTTTAAACTGAGAATTTGATATTTCTTTAACGAGGCACACCGAGAGCCCAAGACTGTCCGTATAAGAACCGGTGATTTGATGACAACGTCAAAGTGGAGATGTAATTCTACTTGAATACTACAGTGGTGTGGTTGACTGTAGTGCGTAATTCCAATATCAATACTCAGTACAATACAATACACAATATCAATTTCTTCTATTTTTACCATGACCTCCAAGCTTCTTCCCCTTCTTGAATCCATTGCCACCACCGTTTCTCTTCCTATTTATGAAATTTTTATCCTTGACACCGAATCCTAACTCAAATGCCAAATCTGAAGATAAATTTAATCCAAATTTCTCAATCCTCTTCAATTCAGATTCGTGAATCTTGGCACCTTCCTCATCACCGAATTTTTGCAGCCTTTTGATCTTGGATTGGAGAAGTTCTATCAGTGATTGTTTCTTTTCCTCAGTTGTGAGTTCTGGTTTTGCTGGTGGTTCTCCCGACTCCTTTTGTTCAGTGGTGGTTGTGACATTATCGGTATCAGCGATTGATGCAGAGACAGGAGTCTCGGCAGTGGAATCTGACACTTGTTGTTGTTCTGGCTCAGTGGTAGCAGCAGTTGTAGTTTCTTCCTCTTGTTGTGGTTCCTCCAGTGTTGTTGTTGTTGTTGTTGTTGTGCTGTTATCAGCTTCTTCTAAACGTGAAACGAGATCGGATTTCACACCTGCTATAGACAATCCTTTTGCCTTTAACAACTCTTTCAATTGGGCTACTGTTTGTGATGAATACTGAGACATTGTTGTATCTGTGTATGTGTTTGTTGTTGATTATATTGTTGTTGTTGACAGTTTTTTCCTAAAAAAAAAACCCTTTGCTCGTTCTTTCAATTTTCTCTTTTCGACTGATTTGGAAGTTCAGGGGCTGCACAATAAATCTTTTTGAAGTTTTTGAATGTGTTGTGCACTACTAAAAGTTGGATTAAGAGAAGATCTTTCATTTCATTACAGTAATGTTGACAACCTATACAGAGATAAATTCATAAAGCCTAAACATACGATCATAACAAAGGTTGAAAGACAATCTTCTCATCTATCTTCGGTTCTTTTCTCTTACGCTCTTCTTCTAATTCTTCTTTTCTGAGCTCTTGTTGTTGTTGTACATTCTTCCCTTTGTCAACCGTGTGTCCATTCTCGATTAAATCCACTGCATTTGATAATGCATCCAATGGACTCTCCAACGGTCCGGATGTTAAGTTCAGTCTTTGCTGCATCATTGTGGAGGCGCTACTTTTTTGCTGATTCTGATTGCGATATTGATGATTTGGTAATTGTTGTTGTTGTTGTGGTACAGGCTCCGGTGACGAGCTCATTGATCGATCATTGACAAACACCCCAATCCTCACACCTTCCCCTAATTCTTCATTAAACAACTTCCTAACATCTTCATCGGTAATGATCAATTTCTTTTGATTTTTTGTCAAATCTTTGAGATAAACATAATGAGAATGGATGTTGAACAGATCTTTACTGTTTTCGAGAAGTTCGAGATATGTTGGGTGAGATGATGATGAAGGGTTGAATTTGAAATTGAGTGTCTTGGTGTGGTATGAAAGTGAGACTGCGACTGATGATGTTGATGAGTCGCTGTTTTGATGACGAGATGATTGGATTTGGAATAATGGGACTGATGATGTGGATGTTGTAGGGGATGGCTGTTGTTGTTGTTGTTGTTTCAGCAAGGCATTTTTAGAAATCAATGGATAATCTCTAAGAATATTTTCATGGATGATATCACTCAAAGGTACCACGACAGAGTCGAATCCAAAATCTTTGATACAACAACCCATGATCCGTTTGAACGTTTGCAGCAGGATGAAATCGTTATAATGATATTTTTGTAACTGGATATCGAGATTTTTCAAGATTCGGGATAATGTTGAATCATTGTTGAGTTTTAAACGGAGATAGCTTATTGATGAAGGATTGAGATTGATGAAATATTTCTCGAAAATGAAAGAGATTGTGGAGAGAATTGTTGTTGACCCGAGAAGCTCAAGATTCTCATAAATTGAAGTTGTCGTTGTTGATGACGATGATGATGATGTTGTTGTAGTGACAGATTGTAAGTCTAATGAATAATCATTACAAGTTTTAGACTTCTTGATCAATGAGAGCAATTTTTGCAAACCATTAAATTCTTTAGTAGAAATGATTGGTTGTTGTTGTTGTGATTGTTGTTGTTTCTGTTGTGAAGTCATCATGAGATGCAGTTCTTGTGAGGAAGGTGACGAAGTTGACCCGAATTGGTCATCTTCTAATGATAACAACGAGGCAAATGAAGGAAGTTTTGTGAATGATTGTGGCGAGTGTGGGAGTACTGGTTGTAGTAATGAATTGATTGGAAGTTTTGATTGTTGTTGTTGTTGTTGGGTTTGATAACTATGATGGTGATGCAGATAACAAGTATGGGATTGTAATTCATCAGTTTTTAAGACATCAGTTATTTTAAAATCATCACTATCAGTATCATGATCATGATCATGATCATCTGAATTGGGTGTTGAGACTTGTTTCACCATGACGAATTTGTTCATTGTTGGTTTTGATTTAGCCTTTGTTGATCTCTTTCTATTTCTTCGAACGCTTTGAATGGCAACTCTTACCAATTTGATGAAATCTTGTAAATTATCATTGTTATCATCGTATTGGAATTCATTCATTAATATTCTGGAACATTTCAAGATCTCTAAATCTTGTTCACTCAGTTTCTTTTCACTTAATTTCATCAAATCGATCAATTCTAATCTTCTTGAAGAGAATTGTTTCCAAATTTTTTCATCGTTAAAATTGAGTTTGAGCCGTATTTGATGTGTGATTCCTGTTGATTTGTTAGTTGGCGGTTGCAGTGGTGCCGGTACCAATGTATGTGGTAGTAGAGATGCATATGACATTGTCTTCTACGTCTTCTTTCTATTGATAAATATCAAAGTGAACGAACACCAATATTATAAATCCTAGTTCAGACTCTTAGAAATTCACACACACAAGAAAAAAAAAAAAAAAAAAAATTGAGCCATTTGTGAAAAAGGCGTTGAGAATTTTGAAGTGAGAGTCATCCTGTTTGTTGGTTCACCATACATTCTGTTACTACTACTATATATCCACTGAGACACTATTGAACTGGAAAATATGTTAATATACACAATGACATCATCTATCTCTTCATCTACGAGAAACACAACATCGTCATTGTAATTTTCATCCATCATGGTTTATAGAATCGTATACAGTGATGTATCATGATGACTCTTTAATCACCTTCGATAACCATCTCCTCTGATAATCTCGGATGTAGGGGGAGTTGTTGATATATAATACACTACTTACTTACTACCTACCTACAATTAGTAAGTATATTCGCACACTATCAACAAACTTTCAAATGGAAATATGGCACACCACACCATCAGAGATGAGATCCTATCTGTTATGTTATGGATGAGTCAGTCATCTTTCTTTAGTCTGTCTGTCTGTCACATGATCGGTATTCTCCATGAAAATAAATGGATCGATGGGCTGTTTTTGTTTTTTCATAGTGGTGAATGATTCTACAACTGCGCGACCCCTGAGTACTTACAAAATGTCGCTGTGAACAAAGAGGGTCATGCAGTTACAGGAGAGTTGCCTTTACCCCGGATTTGTTTTGACACAAATTGGAAAGACACCCCATGAATCCGATCTTTATCTTGTGAAATTTTCACCGATATTGTTCCCGGGACACTTATTTCCATTTGATATAAATTTGGATGAATTTCCCCCCCCTCCCCACATGATTATTCACTTGGATTATAGATAGTCAACAAGTACATCAATTACAAACATGCCAGCTTATACAAAGATTGACACGAATCAAGAAGAATCCATTTACAATTCTCAAATCCAAGAAATCGAATCTTGGTGGAAAGATGAGAGATGGGCAAAGACCACAAGAATTTATAAACCAGAACATGTTGCTTCCAAGAGAGGTACATTGCAACCAGAGTACCTTGGAAATCAACTCTCCAAAAAATTGTATAAATTGTTACAACAACATGCCAAGAACAAGACTAGTTCATTTACATTTGGTGCCTTGGATCCAATTCATATAACCCAAATGGCCAAATATTTAGACACTGTTTATGTTTCTGGTTGGCAATGTTCCTCCACTGCATCATCATCAAATGAACCTGGTCCAGATCTTGCCGATTATCCAATGGACACCGTTCCAAGAAAAGTTGACCATTTATTCAGTGCCCAAGTTTTCCATGATAAGAAACAACGTGCTGATAGATTGGCATTACCAAAACTGCAACGTGATTCCAAACAGATTGACTTCTTCAGACCGATCATTGCCGATGCCGATACTGGACATGGTGGAATCACTGCTATAATTAAGTTGACAAAGATGTTTATCGAAAGAGGTGCAGCAGGAATTCATATCGAGGATCAACTGCCAGGTACAAAGAAATGTGGCCATATGGCTGGTAAAGTTCTCGTTCCAATTCAAGAACATATCAATAGGTTGATTGCTATTAGATTGAGTGCCGATATCTTGGGATCGGATTTGATTGCTGTTGCAAGAACAGATAGTGAGCTGCTGACTTTGATCACTTCTACAATTGATCACAGAGATCATTATTTCATCGTTGGTGCCACAAATCCAAATGTTGAATCATTGGTTGAAGTCATGAACAAGCTGGAATTACAAGGAATTTATGGTGATGAGTTGAGTAAAGTTGAAAATGACTGGATCAAAGAAGCTGGATTGAAGTTGTTTCACGAACTGGTTATCGATGAGATCAAACTGGGCTCATACAAGAACAAAGATGAATTGATCAAGCAATTCACATCAAAAGTTCATCCTTTGAGTTCATATTCGAACAAGGAGCTGAAAAAATTGGCGAAGCAATTACTCGGCAAAGATTTATTCTTTGATTGGGATTTACCAAGGGTTAGAGAAGGTTATTACCGTTATCAAGGAGGTACCCAATGTGCTGTTAACCGTGGTGTTGCATATGCTCCATATGCGGACATGATCTGGATGGAGTCCAAATTACCAGACTATGCACAACTGAAAGAGTTCGCCACTGGTGTGAAATCCGTCTATCCAAACCAATGGCTCGCTTATAACTTGTCTCCATCGTTCAATTGGAACAAGCTGATGTCGTCAAGTGATCAACAGACGTATATCCAAAAACTTGGTGAGTTGGGTTATGTCTGGCAATTTATCACGTTGGCAGGTTTGCACACCACGGCATTGGCAATTGACAATTTCGCCAAACAGTATAGCGAGATTGGAATGAAGCTGTATGGAAGTTTGATCCAACAGCCGGAGATTGATCTAGGTGTCGAGGTTGTTAAACATCAGAAATGGTCAGGTGCTGAATATGTGGATAATTGTTTGAAATTGGTTACTGGTGGGGTCAGTTCTACTGCTGCTATGGGTGCTGGTGTTACAGAAGATCAGTTTAAAGATTCTTCAAAAATGTAATCTGGCACGTATTATTTACTTACCCACTTACTGCTGCATTCATCAATCACCTTCCAAACTTACATACATTTTTCGTTACATATATAGTTGATCTATCTTCTTTTGTCTTTGTTTGTTTAGTTTTATTTAACCTATATTACTTGACTATATTACCAGAACAAGTTTTCAACTTGAAAATTTATCGTAATCGAGGCGAAGATCACACAAAACAACTTTGCCAAGAGGAGTTTTTTGTGCGACTTAAAAAAGCTTTTAAAATACAGCGTCAGGAATCTTAACAGAATTTGTGTATTTAAATTATAAAAATATCAAAAACAAATCATCGATACAAAATTAATTGATCGAACGTATAGGAGGAATTAAAAAACAAATGTTTGATGATAATATATAGAATCAACCTAAAATAGCACGAAGCCTTTTAACTTCATCTTCCAAATCAGTGTTTCTTTGTAACAAAGCTTCAACTTTATCCTCCAATTGACTCATTCTCTCCATCTTTCTTGCCCTTGATCTTCTTGCAGCTTCTGTGTTTCTTGCTCTTTTAGCTGCAACTGGATCAGAGCTCAACTCTTCACTATCAATGATTGGTGATAATGGAGTAGAACGTTGCTTCTTGGTATATGAAACAACACCCAAATCGTCAATTGATCTAGAACGTTTAGTGATAGGTTGATCTAACAATGGTGTAGCAGATGGTGTAATCATTTGCTCTTGTGGTTGGGCAGCTTCATCATCACGCTTCTCAAATAAAGGTTCTTCTTGCTCTTGCATGATTTCAGACTCACTGAACAATGAAACCCAGTTTTTGGATTCATCGACATCCAATTCTTCAAACATTGGTGAGTTGTCCAATTCAGGAGTATCAAAGACAGATTCAATCAATGAAGAATGAATCTCCAAAGGAGAAACAGTACCCATCAAATCAATAGGAATTGTATCAACAATATCAGAAAGTGGAACTGAGTTATCGGAGGTATACTCTTGCTTGATTGGTTGATGGTTAAATTTGTCAAAGACTGATTCACCCAAGACAAATGAGTTGGATCTCTCTTGTGAGGCAGCAGCAGATGATGTTGACAATTGATGTTGATCAAGCAGTTCGAATAAACTTGATTCGAAAATTCCTGAAGTAGTAATAGTAGTGGCAGACATGGTTAACATTGATAAAATGTACTTGGTATAATTTTGATTATTTATTTATAATTTTTTGATTATTCTCGGAATGATGATAACGACGTCATTTTTTATTTGGATATTTGAAATGAGTGTATATTATTGTGGGACAATGATTTTATATGGATAAAAGCATCTCTTAATTGGAAATAATTACGACAACAACATGATGGAGTATTAATATTTGATGAAAAAAGGGGAAATTAATTGTGGTGGTAATTAATGTTCTTCTCTTTTCTCTGTTCTCTTTTCTAAAAATCTAGGTTTCGGAAAAAAAAATTTGATAAATAAATTTAAATGTGTAAATTTAACAAGACATTTTTTTTATAATAATTGATATTTTTGATTGGTAATGTAAAAATGATAATAGTTTGAAGTGGGAATAGCAGCTAGTTAATGATAATTATATTGATTGATTGATTGATTGATCGATGATATAATTTGTTGTTTGTTGTTGTTGTTGTAGTTGTTGTTTGTTGTTGTTGTTGTAGTTGTTGAAAAAAGGATGAAACAAAATTGGAAAAAAAAAGGATTTCAAATTGTTTTTATATCGAAATCTTTCCAAAGCGAAAACGGCGGATTCGACAAACGAAAACTAAACGAAAAAATTTAAAACAGCGCAAAAAAATTTTCAACTACCGCCGCAAAAAGTGACTCATTGAACTGATTGATTGATTGATTACCAATTTATATCATACACATACATACTTACATATAACAAAGAGCTCTTTTCATCTTCATCTCTAAAACCTAACATCGTCTGTCGGTCTATCTGTTTATCTTCTTCTTGGTCTTCCTTGATAATAAGAAGAGATATAGAGTGTAGTGCAATAATGAATAGTTGACTCTTGTCTCCCTCAACATATAACCTCCTGTTACCGGGCCTTTCTCCTATGGGCTGCTGATAAAGGGTGAGCGACCTGACCTGACCGCGCTTAATTAATGTTCTTTAGTGACACGTGCTCACCATATCAATATATGGCAGATGAAGAAAGGCACGGCATATATGTGTAAAATGGCAGACACCGATTTGGACTTGTATTGTGTTTGTACAAACAAATAAAGGATTAGTTATAGTTCTGGGCTTTAGCTGCATGCAGAGAGATTTAAAGATTATAGGAGGTGATTTTGAATTGAATTCATAAAAATTCCTTGAGTGTCCCCAGTATATGGCTCGGGTATATAAAACGATAGCAGCAAGAACGGGGTTTGCCAATCTGAGTGTTATATTATTTCATTGGGTGCAATCAATACCTGTTGTGTTCACTATTGACACGCGGCTTCTCCAACCTTATCAAAACGATGGCAGAAACGAACGGAAAGACACAAAAACAAAAAACAAAAAACAAAAAAAAAAGAATCAAAAATCTGAAAGGAAAGCCAACAAATTAAAATCCAAACATTACCACCATCAGCACTAACTCTTTTTGTCTATAGTCGACTTTTCGTCTGATTTATATAACAACATTCTATTTGGCTTTCATCTTATTTATAATTAAATTCCAATTCAACAAACTGTCTCACATACACC
>JAJLSS010000063.1:0-11894 GCA_030567755.1 Nakazawaea pomicola | reverse complement strand
GACAAGATGATGATGTCAATAACACTCAACAAATACTACAAGAAACAAAAGAATTACCCAAATTTGATTTAAAAGAAGTTTCCAAGCATACGAGTTCTGATGATCTTTGGATGATTATACATCATAAAGTATACAACGTGACACAGTTCATAACCGATCACCCTGGTGGTGCAGAAGTGTTATTTGAATGTGCGGGAATTGATGCAACTCTGTCATTTGACGATGTAGGTCATTCCGATGATGCAATTGCAATGCTTGAAGATTGTTGTCTTGGAGAATTGTCAAAACGGGATACTGAGTTCTTGAGTAATTTGAACAATATAAACAATAATAATAGTAATAGCACACTGAAATTGTCCCCAGTTTCATCATCGTCATCATCATCAGCATTATCATCGTGTCCATCAACAACAACCACAATAACACTACAAAAGCAGCAGAATAATACCAGAAAGGGCAAAAAACTCAAGTCAAAGAGTAATAAGACCAGTTCTTCTAGGATAAAATCAAAACTACTGTCTACTTCCATATCAACCTTGAGTGTTGCTGGGTCTTTAAACCGTCATCATAGGTTGGAACAATTTTTGGAAAAATGCTCGATACCCATGTTGTTTTGCATTTCAATCTCTGCACTAATCTTATATATTTATCTACAAAAAGTCAAATGGGAATACTAATCTCATCTATTTCATCGCCTTTATCATTATACCCATATTTCTAGCATTGTTGTTATCATCCTCACTTGATTTTGAGTTTCCATTTTGATGAAGTTCTTTTATTTTATCCCATGTCTTGTTCTCCAACATATAAGAAGAGAGTGTTATCATCATATTTTTCAAATAACTTATATCTTTGAGACGTTGTTTCCCATATTTTAACAAGGTTTTGTTCGGTGGTGTATTTATCTAATATTATCTTTCAGTCATTTCTGATAAAATTCGTTGTAGTGTGCAAAATGATCAAATAAAAATTCCCTGCGTGTTTTTCTATTTCTTTTTTGGAAGATCAGATTTTTGAAAAAAGTCTGTATTTGATTAGTTTTGTTTTGTTGTTCATAGATATAAAAAGCATATAGATTCCTACAGTCACAGACAACTATAATCACACTCTATCCATCCTGTCTTCAAGCTCATTCAATTCGTCATCACTACTTATTCGTATACCCATAAACATAGCAACAAATAGCTCATGATGCATTCAAGAAGTCAGGTCAATCAAAGAAAAATTCATAATGATAGAAATCAACAAATTTTAAAAGCATTGTTAAAGGAACCTGCGAACAAGACATGTGCAGATTGTAAAACTGCTACACATCCACGTTGGGCATCGTGGAACATTGGTTGTTTCATCTGTATAAGATGTTCAGGAATTCATAGAAGTATGGGGACCCATATTTCCAAAGTCAAATCTTCGGATTTGGATTCGTGGACTGATGAACAAGTTAAATCAATGGTTAGTTGGGGCAATGCAAAACTGAACTGGTTTTGGGAAGATGGATTACCAGAAGGTTATACTCCAGATGATTCTAAGATTGAAAATTTCATCAGGACTAAATATGAAAAGAGAAAATGGGCAAAGAGTAGCTCTGTTCCAGACCCAAATAAGATCAATGTTGGTGGTTCTACAACATCACAGAATGCTCCTCAACCATCTTCAACTGTGTCACAACAAGAGCAACAAAAACAAAAACAGCAAGTGCCACAACAATCGGAGAACAATTTATTGGATTTTGGACTTTCTGCACCATCACCTGCTGATTCGACATCTTCAGCCATTTCACAAACAGTGCCAAAACAACAACAACAACAGCAAACTCAATCATTGCCTAATTTACAATCATCGTTGTTGTCCGATAATCATAAACTGGGTAATAATATACAGCAACAAAATCAAAGCCAACAACAACAGCCACAGGTCAATAATCAAAGACCAGATTTGAAAAAATCCATATTGTCATTATACTCAACGCCAACTTCATCAACTCCAAATTTTTACCAACAACAACAGCAGTCATCATTATCACAGCATCAATTTCAACCAATTAGAAATAGCAATACTATTGCCAACGTTCCATCTGGTAACAGTTCCGTCACCGGTGCATTTTCTCAGAAGCAACAACAGTTTGGAGCAAACCCATGGAGTAATTCTGGTGCTACTACCACGGGTAATAGCATTAATAGTACTGGTGCCTCCAATACAAGCTCAAAGAACGGATTAGATGATGATTTGTTCAAGAATGTGTGGAGTTGAGGAAGCCTTGTTGATAACAGCATTAGTATTATTACTAACAGCACTACACTAAAAAGGCACTCCTTTTTTTTCTATTTTTTTTATTTTTGGTTTTTATCAGCTCAGTTTGATCTGAGCATGGCAGCATTGGTGATGATAATGATGATTTTTGAGGTTATGATGTGATATGATACGGTATGGTATGATTGATAGGTCAAATAATGAGGTTTTTTGATTATCAATGTCAAACTATTGACGATATGCATATCGAGGAGCATTCAATTGGTTCAAAATCCATCATGGATGATTTTCAACAACGTTGTTCATGAGCAGATAGATCCCTTGTATATTTGAAACGCCATGTCAATGTCAATGTCACGATTATAGATTGAGAGATTTTTTTTTTCTTTTATAGATGAAACGCCATGTCACGAAATAGAATTGAACTGAAAGAAATAGGAATAGAACTTCAATTGTTATTTGTAGCAGTTATTTGAGATCGGAGCTTATATATACTTATCTTTATGGATGCTGTGGCTAGATTGTGTTTCTTGGGGTTGAGGGCACGCTTCTCATATTAAAGAAGATGATAATTGTTGTAAAGTGGAAATGAGAGAATTACTGGAACTCATGGCTTCTTGTAAAAAATCGAGAATGTCCAGAACATATGTCAGTTTCAATGGGGTGTTGTAAAAAGAGCAGTATAGTAAACATAACAAACTAACTAGAGGGCGCCGCTGTTCGAATAATTTTTTTTTTTTTTTTTCTTCAATATCATGAAATGAGGTGAATAAACAGAAGCGGGTAACGATGATGATTCCAAAATCTTCGGGAGAACAAATCTGGAACCGTCTTGCTTAATTACCTCTATCAAGAGACCATATTTTACTCATGAGGCTCCGTCAATTCTTTTTCTCTCAAAAAAAAAAAAACTCTAACACTACGAGTAATATTAATTATATACACTGTATATTTCTAATTGATGGAAGAAACAAATTTGTTTCTCATGGTATTTTATATTTTTTAAAATCAGCCTGAGGCTATCGGCAAGCTTTGACCGGAAGAAGCTCGCTGTTCAGTGGGTTTAGTAGCAGTTGAAATCAATCACCTAAATGATTTTTGATTTTTCCGCTGTTTTACATATGTTAATGCGAAACTAAACTCAAATGTAAAAAAAAAAAAAAATGAAAAATAATCTTTAGAAATTAATTACCCCCCTTGGGCCTGATCATGATGGAATTTATTTGAACAAAATAAATTCTTCGCGCTAAACGTCAAAGAGTGAAATTCTTTTTTTCTCTTCAGACCTCAGTTCGCCATATAACCTGTAAATTCACAAAAACTGCTAAATCGATCTAAGTACTTTCTAGAGTTTTTTCGTTTGAGAGTTGAAATTTAGATCAAATTAATTGTCGAATTGACACAACACTTAAAATTATTTAAAAATGAATTACAAAAGTAGATAAATGAATAAGTAAAAGAATGATTTTTTTAAGTAAATTCATTTGTTCAAATGCTATTTCTATATTATGGTCCACTGGGCCGGTTACACATCTGCTTCCAGTGAAATTTGTTTCTTTGAAAAGAAACTTTTTGTGTTTAAGCCCGTTTGTGAATAGATTTTTCTCTCAAGTTGATCATAAGCCTAATTCAAAGTCATAATATGGATAGTGTTAGATTATTTCGACAATTGGGTCTCCATCGTATGAAAACAAGGCCTTGTAACCGATTTGTGATTTGAAAACCGATTTCAAGTGTTGGCCCGGTAGTGAGGAAGACGCTTTCCAGATGAAGTTTTGATTGAAAGAATTTTGTTCAGCGAGCATCATTTCCTTTGTTATCTTTCGGGCCAACTTCATTTTACTTACAGCAAGAATAATAAATCCAGGAAACAATCATTTCGTCATGTTGATTGTCAGCCAAATAAAGATGATTGGTGGTCACTGATGTGTGAAAAAGGTACTTGGTGAAGTTAAAACATCTGCAGAATTACCTCCTAAGCCAACAGGGGGCCATTTGTCTTCACACGAAATTCTTTGACAATGATTCAGTAATTTGAAGAAATTGATCCTTCAAACAA
This sequence comes from Nakazawaea pomicola, assembly GCA_030567755.1. Classification (NCBI taxonomy): domain Eukaryota; kingdom Fungi; phylum Ascomycota; class Pichiomycetes; order Alaninales; family Pachysolenaceae; genus Nakazawaea; species Nakazawaea pomicola. Next base: position 7,585 of record JAJLSS010000063.1, on the reverse strand, counting down.
AAGATTAGTAAATAATGTCAAGGAAAAAGCGAAAGAAGCCCATTTCAAATGATGAAATTGAAATAGAGCCTAAATTTATATTCAAATTTGTTTGCGTTGTATTAAAAGCTAGCCTGTTTTTTTCTGTTTCCATCTTTGTTTGATGATTTATAGCTTTTTTCACTCGTAAGTGAATTTGATTTGGTGGGTCCAATTTTTGATCATCTCACGTTAATCATCTTCATCGTTCTTAGGTACCTCTTCCCTGTCAGCGAATTTGTTCATGAGGTTAAAGAAATCACTTCATTTTCTCGAAATATATTTGAAAGGGAGTCTGAGCTTGTAAGTCAAAAAAAATATCAATCTATCAACCCGAAATCAACCGTCGATACGTGAAAGTGACCGTGACGGTATTCTGTGATTTGACTTCAAAGACAGATGGGAAAGAAAGAATATGTGCAAATGATAGAGAGTTGAGCGGGGCAATAATCGTACTACATGACAAACAAAAAAAGAACTTCAGGAAGAGACAAAAAATTAAAAATCACACCCGCCCAATTGAGATTTTTATGTCGAGAAAAATAATCATAGTCATGGTTTCTTGAATTTGTCCAATTTGCTCGCTCACTTTTATGGAAATATCTATATATTTTGATGACAAGGCCTTACAGAAGAACACGAGAAACATGAAAAATTGATTGTTCAAGGTTTGTTCCTGCTAAGAGCACCTAACAAAATTAAACGAAAAGCAATTGAAGAAAAGGTCAAAACAGTATGGTTAACGTGATTCGAAAATAGAATCCTACGGAACAACTTGTGGTGAAATCGCTGAGTTGGCAGTGAAAGAAACAGAGCTCCTTCTTCTAAATCTAAATAACGGTGATGACGGGGGGCCTGTTGACATTGTTTGTTGTGACATTAAGTTGTTTAACTTATGTACTGATATTATGAATACTCTTTCATTTCTCACTTGAAACTAAATCCCCTAAAAATTCTATAGAAAACAAAAAGCAGGAAACAACGTTACTTTACTATCAATTATCAACTTCCGTGTCCTTAGTTACATTCGGTTCCTTCGAGTAATTCGTTTAACTTTTTGTTCCCTTTTCTAATAATTCCTTTTTGAGACACTCGGATATCAGCAACTACTACGTTCACTGAAATTGATGCAGGTATCGGACAATACCGTTTTGCAATTACATAAATCTGGACTTATCAGCCTGTCCATACTCCGACGATTCCCTACTTATCCTGAAATGTGATATTGTCCAAGGCAAGGAAGAAGTGCACTTAGAAAATAGAGAATAAGGGAAAAAATATGTGCTAAAAGATAATTATAATTGTGGCACAAAGAACGAAGGTGATCATCAGTAAATGGAGTTGTTGTATGTTAGCCACTCAAAACATTGAATAATGAATTGTTGACGTTCACATTTTCGTTTCTATTTAGATACTTTCTATATAGAATGAGTGTCCTTTTAAAAAGCAGATACCTATATATGTGTGTTATATATTTCAAGACATCCAGTCAATAGTTAGAACTTAACAATTAATTAATGTTGCGTTATATAATGTATATAGACTTGTATTCATTCCTCTGAAAAGAGGATTTTAAAAAAAAGTGACTAAATGGAAACCGAAATATGAATGTAATCAATTCATTATATAATGAGATAGTGGCTAACATTCAACAAATTAGTTAATAATGATTTTACTCAACAGGAGTTGACATCTGATCGATGTGAATAGGAAATGATGATGAATCGCAAAAACTACTACTTTTTTGCATAATTGGAAGTATATTCACTTAAAGCACATCATATATGGTACAAACTTTGAAGTTCAATGCAGCAATCAATCCTCATATGTCATGTCAGTCCATTGCCATTGAGGTAGTCTCATCTTGAGAGGAGGTACTTTGCGATTTACTTTCATTCCGAAGGTAGCCGGCCAGCCCATGAGTTTGTAAGGAGATTGGAGTAACAAAATCTGTATCTATTTTGTTTAAAGTCAGTGATCCCCGTCACCTATGAAAGTTTTTGCTAAAGATGTTCGAGTTGAATTTTGTCGGGATCTGAAATTAGCAATTACTCGTACAACAAACAAAACTTCTGGGCCAGCAATCTCATTCGGTTTAATGTCGAACTTTGAACAACTATTGTTGTAGATTAAGTGAGATAATGCGGCGTGTACGTATTTGAGTATTTAGTTTGTGGTATTTAGTTTGTGGTATGTATGTAAATGTTGAAAAGAGTCAGTTTTAGATTAGTTTTAATTTAGTTTTAATTAACTTATTAATTAAAACTTTATTAATTAAAACTTAATTAATTGAAACTGACTCTTCTAAAATTTATATAAGATATATATAGCTTCCAATCTCCTTCTTAAAAGGAGATTTCGTTTAATAAATTATCAAATTCAACTATAAATATGAACGTAATCAATTCACTATACAATGAGAGAATGGCTAACCTTCAACAGTAAATGTCAATTTTAGAGAATTCGTACATCTCCACTAAAAAGATATAAAAATTAACACAAGCTTCGAGTTAAGAATTCAAATTGACAAAAGTACTTCAACAATAGATATCTTGACAAGGAAGTAGTCGCTCAAGCAAAAGAAAACTCACGAGCGAAGCCATGAAAAGTACACGACTGAGAAAGTGGTTAATTGACAGGATAACAAGAAAAAAACAAAATGTCGTCTAAAACTGCGTGAACTGATACCACAACACTAAGCAAATTATGAACTTGCACCATAAAAAAGTCATGGACACATGAGGCTCACCATCCTATTTCAGAAATCGCCTTTTGTCAGTGAGAATTCCATTCCTAATAACTGGACTGTGATTTGTCTAGCTTTTGTTGAAAAGAGTCAGTAAATTAATTTATTACTTAATTAAAACTGACTCTTCTCAAAATTCAGATACACATATGAAAGTAACCAATTCACTATACAATGAGAGAATGGCTAACCTTCAACACTCAAAATAGTCTCCACCTCATGTGCGATAAATAAGTTACAATGACCTTTTTGATGGTGCACAAAGCCACTACTCGATTGCTTATAGCCGTTTCTTGAATTAGATCACTCTATTGGAAATTTGAATCAAGACGATACTTATAAAAAAAGCATCCAACTTTGGACAATCCAAGTACAAACAAAGCATGCAATAATTAATGTCCGATTTCATAAATCATTTACAACTGGTGACCTCTAACGTTCGCTCCAGTAACCATCCTTTCCACTCGCATCTTTTGATTTTTTGTTATCTCATCCAGTCAGTTTTGGTAGAAATAAGTAAAAGGGGGAGAGTTAAATCTTTGCCTTTTTCGCTATCCAAACTCAAATAACATTCTGGCACAATACCTTTTCCCTGTCAAAACATCAGCCGTGCTCACTTTCGGCTACCCCGAGCCTTTCCCTTACTTTGCTTGCTTGCAACGGCTGGGAAAGATAAATGCCATTTTTATAAACAAAAGAAGTGAAGCTGATGACCGAAATCCCAGGAATATCACCCCTCTTTTATGATTGTGTCTGCCACAAGACGAGCTTGAACTTGTTGATGTGCAAATTAATTATGCGATCACAGAAAGTAGTTACTATGCTTTGGAGAAGAATACCATTCATTCTATTTCAGGGACAACGGGAATATTTAATTTTGCTTACATAAGAAAGAAGGAAGTCGCAGGCAGAACTCAAAATTGTAGTTTTCAACTTTGAAACAAACATAGTTGACAAGAATTTGTTATCGATTATCATCATTGCCGGTGCCGACAAAGCTAAATGTATGAATAAGAACTTCAAAGTTGGTTTGTACTTAGGTTCAGGCACATCTTGTAACGCAGGTGACTATGCATGTACAGAGGATGGTAAATTGGCTCAATGCAAATTTGGTGAATGGGTCACTTTCCAATGTGCTGCCGGTACTATATGTTATGCTTATTCTTCAGGTGACTATGCTACCCTTGGATGTGACTTCTCAAATGAAGAAAGTCAATACACTAAGAGAGAAGAAGTCTCGGGACACAAACACCACATTCACTAAATCAGTTTGTGTGGTTACATCCCCTATTGGTGACTGGAGTAGCTGTGGTGGCTGGAGCTTCTGGAGAAGATGTGATGATGACTGCCAAGGTGGTGGCATCACTGGTGATTGTTTCGGTGCCAGTGACTGCTGGAGCTGTGGTTTCTGGAGCACTTGTGATGGTTGGCTCGGCTTCGGTAGAAGAAACGGTAGTTGGCTCAGCAACTGGTTCTTCGGTAGATTAATTAGTTGTCTCAAGAGCTGTGTGGTGGATTTAGTAGTTGGTGAGACAATTGATGATGAAGAGCTTTTAGATAGAGTATTCAAAGAAATCTCCTTTTAAGAAGGAGGTATGAAGCTGTATATATCTTATATAAAATAAGAAGAGTCATTTTTTTTAACTGGTGATTAATTAAATTGACAGCATTTTCAACACAAGACTTAGCTGGTTACTTATCATACTGTGATCTGGACAACATAAAAGAAACCCTGAAGCAGTATAGTTTAAGTAGTTTCAGAAGATCAAGTGAATATATACTTATTGGATTATATCATACATTAAGCAAGAAAGAAAGATACATATATATGATATGAAAATGTCAGCTACATCACGTATGGTCACACTTCAAGACATAAATGAGTCAAGACAAAGATAGCGCTGTGATACCAGCACATTGCAGAATATCAGTGAAGACTTAGCCGGGTCGTTTGCTTAATAAAAGAACCTTCTTATCTATGGAATTAACAGTAGCAGCAGCAATAACAAGTGGAGAAGAGCCTAGAACAAATAAAGACCCAAGCATGTGCATTGGGGCTATATTGCGTCCTGGTATGAATAGTTTCTTCTCCTCAACACTCCGAAGCTCACTTTTTGGTTCAAGAAAGCATTTCCTCAAAACCAAAACGATCCGGAATGTTTGATGGAAGCTAACCTTGTTCAAAAACTACTCTCGGTACAAGCTGATAATAAACCTCATCATTGGTTTCTATTCAGATAATTTATTTAAGGAAATCTCATGTTAAGAAGGAGATGTGAAGCTATATATATTTTATATAAAATAAAAAGAGTTATTTCTCTTAAGTTCTAATTTGATAATAAAATAATTAATGACTCTTCTCAATAGTTGCTCTTCTGAGGAACTATTCAATTGACGTTTGATGCTCGTAGAGTTATGCAGCAGAATTTGAAATCAGTCAACATTTAAGATTATTTTTAGATTTAAATAGCTTTGCTCGACTCACACACATGTCTTATTGAACCGAGTAAGATGCCGAAGCAATTGGCATGATGGGAAAAACTTCACAGTTTTGGTATAGACATTCCTCGCCCCACCTTATTCTTTTTGAGTTGATTGCATTTTTTTTACGAGGATTCGAAAAGTTGAAGGGATGAAAAGTGAAGTATTTGAAAATCTGAAAATAAAAAAAGTGAAAAGTGGAAGAAAAGTAAAGTGGATTGAATGATGCTTGAAGTAGTTTACATATTAATGATACAGTGCTTGTGAGTTCTGAAATACACAACGTCGTAATGAAATTTAATGTTTTCTTCTTTTGCAAATTCATTGAATAAAAGTAATAGATGATTCTTCACAACATTCTCAACAAAGTATGACTGTTTGAAATCCGGTCACAACAGCCATGAAGCTAAGTTTACAATGATTGTATTCTGAATCTCTGAACCTGTCAATTTTTGGATGTTGTAAATAAGCTAGATTTGGTTTACCCGAATTTAAATTATTGCGCAGAAGCTTAATGATAGAGACAAAGATAATTGGCAACAATGCAAACGCGTGCAGGTTTGCAGTTCTAGTTCTAGCTAAGCGTATAATGTTAACTGCAAAACAGTAATTTTCAATAAAATTTTGGCTACTCTAAATTTTCTTTTCATTGTCAAGGATATTCAAATGAGTGAATTAAAATAAGCCGATAGATATGCTTTGATCGTTTTCGAAAGTGTCGCCAAAAGCTTAATATTCAATCCACATAGCAACATGTTCATCTACTTAAATATTACAATCTAAAAACTTTATTAATATGTCTTTTCTTTGTTATAGATTGAGTGTTGGAGCTCTATATAGGAGGAAATAAGCCGTTCTTGTACCACCAGTTCATAGAAGTGTAAACTTTCACATCATAAAAGACTCAAAAGATATTTTTTTCAAGATCGTGCTACAAACAAAGTCAGCAAATATTTGAGATTTTTTCAAGCGCTATTGAAACAACGGAGACTTGATGGTTAATCTATCAAAAGTAAGTCAGGCTATCATCACAACAGGTGCTGCCTCTCGGATCCTTTTATATTTTGGAGATCAAAAGTGAAAGATATTCAACAAATAAGTGTTACAAATATTTTCAGAAGAAAACACTATTTACAAATCTGTTTTCGGCTACGCTAAATGCTGCTTAATTATAAGTTTTCTTTTATTAACTGTTAAGCAGTATCCTATTGGGAGCGTGCCGCTCAGACTGAGACCAATGATAGGATTATTATCTATATGACTAACAAGACTGAAAGTGAAATTCTTGTTAGTGAAGCCAACATATTCAGTTTTCTTACTAAGCGCCAGAAGACTATGTAACATAAACAATTGTGAGATTTTTTATACCGTTTGGAATCCAATACTGACTTTTCTCGAAAAATATTGCTAGGAACATATGAAATCAGAATGAAAGGTTTAGTATCAGTTTGTTCTCAAAGATTGTCGTCAGCCAATGCTGACTGTTCGCTAGTTGCAAGAGATTGCCAATTTAAACAAAAGTACTTTCCTGTCTTACTTATTAATCTGGGCTAAACTAAGGTCAAAGCGTTGAGCAGAACCAATAATCATTTATTACTTATCACTAACAGTGTGACCCTGGATATGCTGAATTATATAGCATATTCATCTATCTATCTCCTTCTTGAAAGGCGTTCCTATATAAAAAGTATAAAAATTAAAAACTAATTATGAACTCTGATATTACGTTGTATCAGGTGGGGGCGGCTGGCCTCTAGCATGAAGCTCCCCCTAGCATACAGACTACTTTTATCATCCAAAAGGAGTACTTGTATCAGAAAAAGTAGAACAAACTTTTTAATTAATCTATCGTGCTACAAAACAAACTCAGGCACGAAAACTCACGTACACTTCTATATGTCCATTCCTTTGGTATGGTCAGGAGGAGTTTGCACCTGTTGAAGGTTAGCCACTCTCTCTTGATACAAGTTAGATTTAATTTTTGATAGTTTTATTAAAGAAATCTCCTTTTAAGAAGGAGGTATGGAGTTATATATACATATTACATAAAAAAAGAAGAGTCAGTAGATTAATTTATTAATTAACTAACAGATTAGAAATGGCTCTTCTCAGCATTCTCAACACCTTCTTTAAGATTAATTTGCTTCAGTAATATCCTTAAAACCGGAAGTTCTCTTTAAGGCTAGATAAGTTGCCCCGCCTAGACTTTTTGTAAAGAAATCTGCAGCGTTCAACGATGACCTAACATGACCAATAGTGAACATTCCTTCTTCAATAAGGTGTCTGACAGCATGATCTCTAAGATCGATATGTTTGCTGCGATCATGAAATGATGGATCT
>JAJLSS010000062.1:0-27168 GCA_030567755.1 Nakazawaea pomicola | reverse complement strand
GAAATCGTCGCGACAGAAAAAAAAATTCAAAAAATTCCAAAATCGACTTTTTGGACTTTTTTACAATTTTTACTTTCACTTTGATCCATCTCTCGGAGACATATCCTGTTTAGGCAAACAATCGGACTTATATCTGTAAACTTACATTCTATATCTGAATAGCTACCCCAGGAGAAGGTAGTTCGAGCGGGTACAATTCGCACCCGCCTGTGCATGAAGACTATTACTGAATACCCATCCCAAGAGAAGGTAGTTCGAGCGGGTACAATTCACGCCCGCCTGTGCATGAAGACTATTACTGAATACCCATCCCAAGAGAAGGTAGTTCGAGCGGGTACAATTCACGCCCGCCCGTGCATGAAAGGTAGTTCGAGCGGGTACAATTCGCACCCGCCTGTGCATGAGTGCTATATCTGAATAGCTACCCCAAGAGAATTTAGTTGGAGCGGGTTCAATTCGCACCCGCCCGTGCATGAATACTGTATCTGAATATCTACCTCAGGAATATTGAATGATTGCAGATCATTGATATCTATATATTGCCTCAGAACTATATATCGGACTCTTGGTAAATCGCTTATCAACATTCAATATTCCATTTTATCGATTCATGAAAGAATATGATGAGCAGAACCAAAGTAATGGTAAAACTGTCCATACCCTATAGAGCCATAAAAAGCTCGACTTTCTTGCTGAGAGACCAAAACAAACGGGGTTTCCCCCATATTCATAACATGCAAATATCACGTGCAGAACTACGGTAGAGCTATACGAAATACACCTTATATGATTGCACCACTGACTCAACATACCTCTTAAAGATCAGCATAAAACAACAGTTCTGTTATATCACAACAGTTAAAACCCAGTCAACTAGCACTTACACCATTTGGTAAGTTGGTGTTCCAGTAATTGTTCTTTGTTGACACAATTCATAAGACCCTTCTCTAGGTTTTGCAGACTCAATCTTCACGGGACAAATTTTGCTTTCATTAATTGAGACAACATGTGAACCAAGTGATGATATGATTGGAGATTCCAAATATGGTTCCAAAATATGACAGAATTTGTATGATGATGACCCGAAACCCAACTCAACAAGAGATAGTCCAACCTCACTTCTCTCTGCCCAAGTGATGTGCCACCAACACCGGCAGGCAGAGATCCGCTCATTGATTGGGCTTAAACATTGAGCTCTTGGTTGTATTTCCATTGATGAATTAATTGGGTTTCCAGCAATTCTGTTGGTGATCTCAAATGACCTATGACAGTTATATGATTAACTTTGTATAGTGGTGACACCAAATTCAACTCAACTGGACTATAATGGTGGTAATGCTTAACGCTGAAAGGAGAACTCATCCTCCAAATCTTGATGATACCAAAAACTAACTTCTTGAATAAAAACCTCAGACCTCTATAGCTGAATCTCACCGTTCTCTACCATATTGAAGTGCCACCTAACAACGGTTGGCAGAGATTGGATCCTCGATTCGGGTTCTCTTGGTATACAAAATAATCATGTTTCAAATCTGATAGCTGATTTTTTTGATATAATTTTTTCTTTGTTTTTGTGGTCAACTCTTATCGGACACAAAATCAACATAAGATGAAAAATATCATATTTTCTAAAAGTGCTCACAACTAACTAAACAAAATTAGAGCAAAGCCTTCTTTCCTGATTGTATAGTTCTGACTTATCAGCTTTCTCAATTGGGGGTTGATTGGCACTTTTTGGACGGCTGTTCCTTCTGAACAGTTTTTTTCCTTTTTCTTGTTGCTGACTTCGATGATGAAGTTGAAGTGGTGCTTTTGTTATGTGATGTTATTTGAGTCAAGTGATAGACCACTTGTGATGATGCGGCGTTCTAAACTGCGAATCTTCAAGGATTTTTATGGTGTTATTTATCAATCCAAACTTCTGATCTATTCGAAGGATTAGTAGTAGAAGATCTCATGAGGCAGTAAGTTTGGTCTAATTAAGGGGTGTTATCTATATAGCACACATCAATCCATGATATAACTGGTGAGATAAATGCATTTATCTATCAAGTCTACTGTTCCATTAAGTCAATACACATTAATTAAAACACATCAACACAAGATGTTCGGTTTGTGAAATTTGCTATATACAGTATTGAATACCACTAAACATCCATGTTCTGGAAAGCAACGTTATATAAAGAATGAAAACAAAAGGCAAATGAGCAGGGTTTTATCGTATAGAAATTATTGAATGATAATAGACAGTCGTGATATGGTGTTGTTGTTGTATGTATGAATTGATCATGATCGTGAAAAATAGTGCAAAAGTTTGAATTTAGAACTGGGGCATTAGAGGTAAGATTAAGCAAAGGATTCTGATCTTGACACGGTAACACCTTCATTCTTAATCTCATTGATTCTATCATAATCGATCAGGTCCAAAATCTCTTTAGCACCATTTGCCAAGAACAATCTCCCAACTTCACAACCAAACAGTTCTGCATCTGAGTCTGATTGTACTACCTGTGTCAAACCTTGCTCGATAAACGACGTACCATCAACACTCACCACTATGGCATTCATGGCTAATGTCTTTGTCAAGTCGTCATATTTTGTGACGCATCCAATAGGCACGGAGCAACCACCTTCTAAGAATCGAAGCATTGCACGTTCCAGAAGACAACAATATGTAGAATTGTCATCTCTAATCTTGGCACAGATCGATTTCACAAATTCATCATTGGCCCTGATCTCTATCCCCAAGGCACCTTGTCCCACGGCGTGATACATGATATCTTCATTGAGATATTGGGAAATTCTGTAACCGAGCTGGGATCTGAGTAAACCAGCAGCAGCGAGTAAAATTCCCAGGAATTCTGAATCGGGCAGGTCTAATTTTGAAATACGCGTTTGAATATTACCACGGATAGATTTGAAACATAAGTGTGGGTAGGTTTTGAGTAATTGTGCAGAACGACGTACTGAAGAAGTTCCAATTATTGACCCAGGTGGTAATTCGGCAAGGGTCTTATATGGAGTTCCCGGTTTAATGATCAATGCATCTCTTGGGTCTGTTTTATATAATTGTTAGTATCAAATTATGATATGAGAACAAGATCATTATATCAGTTAATAGATAGTTTATCCTCAATTCAGTTAGGAAGTCTAACGTCTTTTTTATCTTTTGATCATCATTTTAAGATCTTGCTTTTTGTTGCGTAGATATACATACCTTCTCTTTTCAAGATACAACCCAATTCAAAACCATCGGGTAAATTAGTTGGCATATCTTTCAATGAATGAACGATTAAATCAATTTTTTCAAAATCTCCAACACTTTCGTATAACAAGATTTCTAACTCTTTTGTCCAAAGAGATTTCCCACCAAATGAATACAATGGTTTATTTTGTACTTGATCACCTAATGTTGAGACAGCAGTTATTTTGGTTTGTAATTCCGGAAATTTAGACAATATCGCATCACTCACAATTTCACTTTGTCTTATTGCCAATTTTGATTTCCTCGATCCTATATTGACACTGGTATGTACAGGTTTTTTTGGATTTGTCGTTGTCAGGAGAAGATTTGGAGTGCTTTTTATGCTATTATTATTATTATTATTATTGTTATTATTATTATTTGTGTATTGTTGCTGATTGGATTGATTGGAAAGAATTGGGGACTGGTGGTAGTTGTTGTTGAAAGATGACCTTCTATTTGAAGTTGTTGTTGATGATTGTTGTGATGCCGATGTAATTGTTGTTGAGTAATTACTTCCATGAGAGGAAGGTATTGAAGATATTTGGGTCAATGGAGATGAAAGCATTGTTGTTGATACCATTCATATATAGATGGGGAGGATATAATATGATATTTATATCTCTATCTCTCGATCAATCGATGACTTTGATCAAAAAGAAATTGTTGTTTCTGAAAAGAGATGAAAAATAAAAATAAAAATAAAAAATTTACAATACAAAAAATTTTGTTTGTCCGTTTTTTTTTTCATGTTAGTTCGTATAAATAAAATGTGATTTAATTTGTATGGTGCATACTACTACTACTACTACTGTCTACTGACTAAAACTCTACAATTGTAGATTACTATATACCACTGTAGACAACTATATCCACACCTTGGAGTGAATACAGAGAGATGGAGAGATAGGGATGGTATCCGTAGTTAATGGTGTATAGACAGTGTAAATAAATAAATGTACAGTCAAATGTTGATTTGTATTTAAACAAATCTGATTTGCCGTTTGATTTCTGTTTTGTTTGCCTATAAATTTTTGTCAGTGGAAGAGTGAGGAACGGGAAGTTTATACCCAATTGGGGAAGGTAGTGTATACAACTCTCATATGAGTTGGATTTGACTGTTTGGTAAAGATAGACACTACTCAACTATAGCAAAAATACCTTGGATCCCACGTTAACGAGGTTTATCCATCCATCCATCCACCAATCCATCCCACTCTATAAATGATTATGGAACCATCATCCAATATAATTTTATCACTTGGACAGAGAAAGAAAGAGAGGAAAAAAGTATGGGGAAATTCATATTATAATCCTTTACAGCCCTCCCTATCACTATATATTATCAATATTATTCAAACATGGATCAATTAACTACTTTGAGAACAAAACTAGACAAATATACCGCACCTCATGTCATAGTTGTCGGTGGCCCTGCAGGTTGTGGTAAAACTACCATTGGTAAAGAATTGGCAAATCTTTTACAAGCCCGTTTCATCGAAGGTGATGATCTTCACAGTGATGAAGTAAGTTACATCTATATCTCTATACATAATACATCTAACTAACAACACTATATAGAACGTTATGAAGATGAGTAAAGGAATCCCATTGACCGATGAAGATAGACTTCCATGGTTAAAACAAATTTCAGCAGTCTCTACAAAATGTTCAGAATCACATCATAACATCTCAATCATTTCATGCTCAATGTTGAAAAAACAATATAGAACATTGATTCAAGAATCCAGTCCAAATACAAAATTCATCTTTGTCTTTATATACACCTCTTTTGAACAATTGATTGAAAGAGTCACGAATAGACCAAATCACTATATGAAAAATGATATGGTCAAATCACAATATGACATCATGGAAATCCCAACTTCCAAAGAAGGCATCGCTGTCGATGTCGATGACTCTCCTCTGTCAGAAGTATTAGAAATGGTGTTGGAACAATTGGCTCTGTACTTATAACAATGTCTGTATCTAAATACTTGTCGTACTTTAAACACCCAATTTTTTTATAGCCAACACTTTTTTTACAAACGATGGTGATGATGATGATGATGAATTTTTACTTTCGCTCAGAAAAAGAATATAAGAGTAAAGTCTCCTTTTTTAAAAAACTATCCCGTTGAAAATAACAACAACAACAACAACAACAATAACACAAACATGTCCGATAACGCTGCTTACATTGTTAGTACCGCCAGAACCCCAATTGGTTCATTCCAAGGCTCTCTTGCCTCTTTACAATATGTCGACTTGGGTTCCCACGCCGTTAAAGCTGCATTGGCAAAAGTCCCAGCCATTAACCCCACCGATGTCGAAGAAGTCTTCTTTGGTAATGTCTTGCCTGCAAATGTTGGACAAAATCCAGCAAGACAAGTACTGTTGAAAGCAGGTTTGGGAAATGATACTGTGGCCACAACTATAAATAAAGTTTGTGCAAGTGGTTTAAAAGCCATTATCCTTGGTGCTCAGTCGATCATGTTAGGACAAGCTGATATTATCGTGGCAGGTGGTGCTGAGTCAATGACCAATGTACCATATTACTTACCACAACTGCGTTCTGGTTTGAAATTTGGTTCCGGTGCTGTTGTCGATGGTGTTGAAAGAGATGGTTTACAAGATGCTTATGATGGTAAAGCTATGGGTGTTGCTCTGGAAAAATGTGCCAAAGATCATGAAATTACCAGGGATGAACAAGATGCATTTGCCATCCAATCTTACAAGAGAGCACAGCTGGCCCATGAACTGGGTAAATTTGATAACGAAATTGCTCCTGTTACAATCCCAGGTTTCAGAGGTAAACCAGATACCGTTGTTAAAGTCGATGACGAATACAAAAAATTAGACGAATCAAGATTACGTTCTGCACGTACTGTATTCCAAAAGGAAAACGGTACAGTCACTGCACCAAACGCATCTCCAATAAACGATGGTGGTGCCGCTGTTGTCATTGTCAGTGCTTCAAAATTAAAAGAATTGAATTTGAAACCAATTGCCAAGATCTTGGGATGGGCAGATCTGGCCCATGAACCAGAAAATTTCACCACTGCTCCATCATTACTGATTCCAAAACTGTTAAAAATGGCACATGTCGATATTAAAGATGTCGATTATTTCGAATTGAACGAAGCTTTCAGTGTTGTCGGTTTGGCAAATTCGAAAATCTTAGGATTACCACTGGATAAAGTTAACGTTTATGGAGGTGCTGTTGCATTAGGTCATCCGTTAGGTTGTTCAGGTGCTAGAATCGTTGTCACTCTTTGTTCAGTATTGGAACAAGAAGGTGGTAAGATTGGTGCTTGTGGTATTTGTAACGGTGGTGGTGGTGCTTCATCATTGGTCATTGCTAAATTATAAAACATTATATATACTAAAGAATCTATTTATAATAATTATCCACATCCTTTCCAATCTCCCCACATGTACACTTCATCACAACTTTGCCTCAGCATTATAAATTCCTCTATCATTTGTCCTCGTTCATACTTGCTTCTCTATCCACTCTTATCTCATCATTTTCTTCCTCATCAATTCATTCCCCAGATATCCTCTCTTGACTCCTCTCTCACCACCATTACCGCCATTATTACCACCCTGGTTCCCACTTGCCGATGTCGTCCCACTCAAGATATCATTATCATCCTTCTGTATCTTCCTGTCCGGATATGTGAACTTGGAACCTTCAAAGATGTTCAACGAGACATGTGGAGATTCTTGGAACCATTGATGGCTCATCGAGGTGTACAGTTGTAATCTTTTCATCGGGTCGTATTCGAGTAATTGGGATAACAACTTGAGACAATTCTTGTTTGTCCCACCGATGGAATGATACCATGCTGATAAATTTGCGGGAAACGTTGCAAATCTCGAAAGATTGTGATATTCAGGGTACTGTGCTGAATTTGGCCAATTTTTCAAAGACGGCGTCCCCAAAATTTCCAAGATTTTCAACATCTGATTCTCTTGAAATGGCACCTGTTTCCTATTATCGATCTTCAGCTCCTCTCCTTTGAAAATCGGCCGGAGAGATAGTAACTCCAGCAAAATACACCCCACTGCCCAAATATCGATCAGTGGTGTATAATGCCTGGAACCTAGTAATAACTCTGGGGCACGATACCAGATCGTCACCACCACTTTATCACCAGTGTACAAACTCTGTAATAAATTGTTGAACTTCCTCAGTAATCCCAAATCTCCGATTTTCACGACACCATTGGAGTTCACCATGATATTTGCAGGTTTCAAATCTCGATGCAATATCCAATTCTGGTGTAAATAATTGACCCCGTTCAAAGTCTGATACATGATCGATTTCAACGTATGTTCCGGAATAGGTTTAATCGATGGGTGTGAATGATAATGGATGATCTGTAACAAGTCGTGCTCGGCAAACTCAGAGACCATATAGATGCATTTCCGTTCCAAGATGATCTTGGACAACTGAACAATGTTATCATTTTGTAACTCTCGACATAACGACATCTCACGGATCGCACTCTGCGAGATCCCAGTATAATGACTCACCTCATTATCCTTACTATCGCTCTTGAACTTCTTTATAGCGAACAATTTCAAAACTTCCCCCGGTTTTGGTGGTTTCTTGTACTTGGCCTTGTAAACTTTCCCATAAGTTCCTGCCGCTATGTATCCGAGGATTTCGTACTCGTGTATCACAGAGGAGCGGACTTGGTCTTTTCGCCTCCTATAAGGGCTCAATGTGAAAAAATTCAGTCCTCCCATTATCGTGGGCTGTTGTGGTCGGTTTTGTATTAGCTGTTGTTGTTGTTGTTGTTGTTGTTGTTGTTGTTGTTGTTGTTGTTGGTGTTGTTGATGCAGTTGCAGTTGTTGCTGCTGTTGGTGTTGGTGTTGGTGCTGTTGTTGTTGTTGTTGTTGTTGTTGTTGATGTTGCAGCATATGGGATTGAGACTGCATGTGCTGCTGCAGTTGTTGCTGCTGCTCCAATCGATTTAGATACTGCTGTCTTTGGTAGTTCTCCATTGTCGATGTAATGACAACTTTTAAGCGAATATTACGATTCCATTCCCTATGAATTTTTTTTAACATTATTTTTTTCCTTCTTGTACGATAATTCGTTTCCACAAGACAATCAACAAATATCTAAAGGCTATGTTATTGATAAGACCAACATTGATCAGTCCGACTTCCATTGGCCTAGTGAAGCCCTTATTGTTGAAGAATGGGTTTCACAGCACAGTCCCAACGCTGTTGATTTTCAACTCAAAGAAAAAACTCCCGGAGAAAGATCCAGTGGTTACCTCCGCACCACTGTCAAACCCCACGCCGAATACCACTACAGCTTCATCACAACATCCCCAAACAACCGCCCCACAGAACGACAAAAGCTTCCAAGGCCAAGTGAAGCTTGCACAGGCTAAATTGCTCACCAATAAGTATTATCAAAAGACCCCAAGATTCCTCAAGCCGTACGTTGCTGGATTTTTGACAAGGCCAATTGGGTTTGGTTTATCTTTTTTCATCTTACATGAGATCACTGCTATTGTTCCATTGCTCGGACTCTGGTGGTTCTTCATCAAATTCAACTGGATTCCTTTGGACATGCCAACTGAATTTATCCTCAAAGGTACTGAAATCTTGACGAACAAGTTGATTGATATTCCAGATTCAAAATTGATCTACGATAAGGCAAGTATCATCATAGCTGGTGCCAATGCCTATGCTGCTACCAAGTTGTTGATGCCTGTTAGATTACCGGTATCTATTCTGTTGACTCCATGGTTTGATAGAGTTATTGTACAACGGATCAAGGGGTTGTTTAGTAAGAAGAAGAAATAATTCTCTGTACGTTTTCTAACTATTTATTATTTACATGACTTTTGTACATCTATTACATAACTCGTCTTCCTGTGTAGAATCAAACTTCCAACACCTTGGACATTTGTGTAACTCACTTTTTGCAAGGCTCAATGTCATCTTGTCATTGTTTATCTGGAACTCAGTTGAATACAACGAATTCTTGACCTCGGTGTTTATTATGAATTGAGAAGTCAAGAAATAATCTTTCAACATTGTCTCATGTTTGCTCAATACTTGATATCCCTCACTTTGTGGATCGATAGACAAATAACAACATGTCTCCAAAGAGTTCTTGATCAACTTGTCCACTCTGTTTCCTTTATCCAACAACATTTTAAACTCATCTTTCAACTTCCAAATAATCTCATCAAACTCTCTTTCAACATCTTTGTTTTCATAACTCAGTGGTAAAGCGTGCCATCCTCGATGGAACGGCGTTACCCATCCTTGTGTGATATGGTCAGGTGTATGGTTCCAGGCCTCTTGTGTGATGATCGGTAATATAGGTGACAATATTGAAATATACACCTTGTAAATCTCCAGCAAAACCGTCTGGATTGATCTTCTCTTCAAGGAGCTCACCTTATCTGTATACAAAGAATCCTTGGAGATGTCAAAGTACACCGTTGACAATGTCACATTCATATTTTGGTTCAACTCTCTGATTACTTTGGAGTAATTGAAATTCTCATATGACTTGGAAATCTCTTGTTGCGACTTCTGCATCTTGGACAAGACATATCTGTCCAACGGTGCCAAATCGTTGTACTCCACAGGCTCAAACTCTCTCTCCAAATTCCCCAACAAGAACTTCAATGTGAACCTTATCTTTTTCAAATTATCCCCAACTCTAGACAACACGGTGGGTCCCACTGTGATATCTGAAGAGTAATCCAGCTGTGCCACCCATAATCTCAACCCATCAACACCGATCCCTTGAAATTGTTTATCACCAGAAATGACCGTTTGTGGGGCGATTGTGTTCCCCAAGGATTTTGACATCTTGTTACCCTTCTCATCCAAAGTGAAACCATGTGTGATGATCTTTTTATAAGGTAACATCGTAGCGTCAGTGGCAGTTTTAGTCAAAAGTGAGCTCTGGAACCAACCTCTATGTTGATCACTGCCCTCCAAGTAAACATCTGCCAAGTATCCTCTCTGTTTAGCATCGTGTTTGTGTTCTGCTAAATATTGCTCCACTATATTCCACGATGTTCCACTATCAAACCACACATCCATTGTGTCTGTCCCCTTCACATACTCACCTTCGACGTTTTCAGGTACCCACCTATCATTATTGGCAGGATCAAACCAAGCATCGACTCCATTCAGTTCTATCATGCAGATGATCCTATCGATCGACTCATCTGTCAACAATGGTGCCCCAGTCTGCTTCTCGTACAATACAGGTATTGGAACACCCCAACTTCTCTGTCTTGATATACACCACTCATTCCTCGTCTTGATGAACGAGACCAATCTCTTTGATCCACGTTCCGGGTAAAATTCCACCTTTTCCAAAGCATTGATGGTATCTTGCTTGATTTTGTCCACGTTGATAAACCACTGCGGTGTCGATCTGATGATAATCGGTTTTTTGGACCTCCAGTCGTAAGGGTAAGAATGCACGATTTCGCTTTTATGCCACAACATGGATAACTCATTCAATTTCTCGATCACGAGACCGCCACCTTCTTTCAAGACTTTTTTACCTACAAGATCCAGATGTAAATGTTCAGGCAACTCCTCGGTATATCTTCCATAGTTATCCACAGGTGAGTAAGTCTTTATACCGTGCTGTAAACAGACAAAGTAATCATCTTGGCCATGGCCTGGTGCTGTATGCACTAAACCTGTACCTGCACTGTTCGTGACATGGCCGCCATGGATAATGGGGAAGTGTCCTGTTCCCTGTAACAAAGGATTTGTGTACTGACAGCCTGTTAAGTCTGAACCTGAAATGCTACCTATTTCAGTGATCGTTGGATCAAGTTTGAGTAAGTTTGGTATCAAATCTTGTGCCACGATGATCTTTCCTTGATTAGAGGAGATCACTGAATAGAGGAAATTATCGTTTATGGATATAGCTCTATTTGAAGGTATAGTCCATGGAGTCGAGGTCCATATCAATGCAGATACTTCGTCATCACCTATCAATCGCTGTAATCTGTCAGTCATTGATGTGATTGGGAATTTGACATAGATCAGAGTTGATCTGTGATTTTCGTTATACTCCAACTCCCCTTCTGCTAACAGTGTCGCGTTTTCACAGCCCCAGTAAACCGGTTTCTCTTGTCTGTGGACTAAGCCTTTGTCGAACAACTTTTTAAAAACCTTCAATTGGCTTATCACGTACTTTTTGTCCTTTGTGATGTATGGATTGGACCAATCGCCGAGGATCCCAAACTTTTTGAAATCGGATCTCTGGGTCTCTATAGTGGCATCGGCATGCTTCAGAGCCAATTCCCGAATCTCTGAAGGAGATAACTTCGTAGTCCTCAATGCTTGTAATTTTTCTTCTAATGCAGAGATCACATCCGCGCTTTCTGTCTTCTTTATCTGTTTCTTCAATAATTTCTCCTCTTTCAGTTTGATACTGTTCAAATTTTCCAACAGTTTCAACTCAATGGGTAAACCATGGCAGTCCCAACCTGGTTTATAGAAGATTTTTTTACCCTGAATCAATTCGTATCTGTTTATAATATCCTTTAAAACTTTATTCAATGAATGACCAAGATGTAAATTACCATTCGCATACGGTGGCCCATCATGCAAGATAAAAGTATTTTTCAAATCCAGTGTCTTTTGCTCGTTCCACTTATAAAGCTCTGTCGTGGTCTGCGGTAGTATCTTGGATTGGATCAAATCTGGGGACGATCTATTGGGAAATGATGTATTGGGTAAGTTCAATGAATCAGAAAACTGATGAGCTTTGTCCTGCCTTGTTATGGTTTTGGAGAAATGCCTACACAAGAGATTGGATCCCCCAATACGGGGCTTTCTCAACATCTTACGCTATTGTCTTTAGCAAACGCTCCCTGACGATGCACACAAACTTTTCACTGGACTCGATATTTTTTGTTTTTTGTTCCAATGATATCTCTTCCATAGGGTATACTATTTGGGAAATGTAGGGCTGTACCGATCAGAAAGCCAGAAATTGATTACTATCACTAGAAGAAAGTCATACAACAATTCCTTAGGAGGTCATCGAGTAGCAAGGCCGATGATCTCAGAGAATCACACTCATGTTCATGTCCGGTATTTGCAAATAGTATGACTGATGCTCCATACCATAGAAAAATGACACTGTCAACGATTGATCGCATCGATTAATTATACAATTAGAAGCGTACCGTGTATAAGATATTAGACTCACCTCCCCTGTACCGGCAAATTCTTTATAAGAGTTGCTTTCTTTTGGATCCCATGCAGTCATATCATATGGGTCATTTTGTTGTTGTCATCATTTCTCGGGAAGAAGAAGAGGATTATTCACTTGCATGAAATGTGACACATCTTTGATATTCTATACACTACAGCATTTAACATGGTGAATCTGAGTCATAAAAAAAAACTAGAAACCGAAACAAAGAAATAAAAAAGATTCCAGCAGGTGAATCATATTTGTTTTAATTGTGTGGTTCATCATCATTTCAAAATATATCGATATATATATCACCTATAGTCGCCACAAGTCTCCGAAGAGATAGACTTATAGATATAATATTATATATTTATACCATTTACATTTTATACATATATTTAGTTATATGTACATGATTTCAACACACATCATTTCAACAATACATCACTGATATTTCAACATTATATCATCATATTCTTCCAAGATGACAGTCTCCAGCGAGAATTTCCACCAAATGAACACATCCACGATAAAATTCCAACCCTCTAAAAAGATAATCACCACAACCACATATACGGATCCATACACTACCTACTCATCAGATGACGAGGAAGACGAAATGCATACAGGTTCAGATATTGATATCCAGGATCTTCCAGATCTCATGAATGACGAGTATGATGACGAAGAGCGCATTCATTTGATGAAACTGGTAGTGAGCATCATTGCCAAATCGATCATGTACAAACGCCAATGCTCTTGTTGTTCACAACAGGTGATCAACTCCATCTTGTTGAACTTGCTCAATACAACAAAGTTCAATTTGCACAATTTCGAACGAATCGCCATCATGATAAACAACCATATCGCAAAGCTGGGCAAGGGTTGTGTCAAGTATATCATTCTCGGGGTGTTTATCAATGAGAGTATGATGTCTTTGTCACAATGGGTTTCGTTGTTAAAGATTGATAGAAACAAATTATCAATATTGGCAGAAAGATATCAAGGTCATGGTGATCAAATTAAGGAGAAGGATGTTATGAATTTGAATAAGGATTTGTTCAATATATTAAGGGGAAATATCAAATTGGTCTAAGCTTCATTTTTGATCACATTTTGTAAATTATACATGTATAGGTTTAAAGGTTCATTTCTTCACAATTGACAGGGCTGTCAATTTCACTTTGCATCATTTAACATAGTAGATCTAATCAGTATACATATATTCTTATCATAGTACCTTGACTCTCACGGACATGTCATAACTAGGTACAACTTTGTACATTCAATGTTGTATTCTCACGTGATTATGAAGAATTTTTGTATATGTCAATTGCAATATTTCTCCGTTGAGAACGAGAAAGAAGCAGTTGAGCTGTCCAAGGTACAATTTTCATGATCGGGAGTTTATAAAGCTCACTGTATTCCAGAAGTCTATTGGTTCATATACGGAATGCTTGTTGTGTGAGTTAAAGTTATGGCTTACTTATTTTAAAAAGCCGACGCATTTAGTTGAACGGCTCTAAGAAATAGAAGCGAAAAGGTGAGATTCTTGTATGTGGCTGATTACATAGGGCATATTATTTCGGAAGTAGCCTTTCTTCTGTTTTTGAGCTGTCAGGCTTTATACTGTAATTACTCGTAGCAAAGAAGGGAAGAAAGAAGAGAAGAAAAAAACTGTGGCTTTTGCAATTCTTATTTTTTTGATGTCGTTTTTTTTTCTGTTAAAGCCCTTTTTCAAGTTTCAGCCATTGCGATTAAATGATGATGGTGATGGTGATGATGGTATATAGTGTGTGCATTGATCACAACTGCGAATGTTTGAGGGCGGTGTAAGTATGTGTAGATTGTTGTAGGTTAATCCAGGTTTATCTAGCGAGAAGGACAACAGGGCCATCTTTGTTTCAAATTGGTATACCATATATCAATTGGGGATGGATCAATGTCGAGTCTAAATGAATTCAGAGAGTCTTACACACATTTGGTATGAACAGTAACCATTGTAGATCTCTTTATAAATTGAGGTAATAATTAGCGTGATAAATTGTGTAGATCAAGCTGATGAACCAAAATGTGGCCTTTTGTAATGGATATGAGAATCGCACTAGCCACTCTATCACATCATCGATTTTGAAGATTACTTAATTAGATTTTTTTGACATCCAGAATATACATGGAAATAAATATAAATATATAATAGTGCAAGGTACACTTCACTTCCAACTTTAATTAGACGGTGAGGGTGTAACACAAAGGAAGGATATGGATCAAACCAACGAAGCGAAGCTTCTCTTAGAGTTGTTTAATTCTAACAGAAACCAAAATACGAATCACAATAATAATAACAACATAATACACCAGCAACAAAATGATCATCAAACACCCATAGAAATCAACACCAACACAAATAACAAGATCAGTACATCAGCGTCGGAACAAAGGACAACGCAAGAAGATTTGAAATTTCTTAATTTGGCAAATCAAGTTATACAATCATCTGATTTGAAATCCAAGATTGATCCAACGATATCAACTTTATTACAAAGAGCACAGTATTTCGCGTCTCCACATGGAGGCTTACCTATAAATAATTTATTATACCAACGTTCAGATGTCTCATCTTCGTCAACCTCAGGAGGTGACTTCCAGCATCATCAACAACAACAAAATCTACATCATCATCAGAACTCAGGGTCGACATTCCCAGATTTGTCTTTGAGCGAGTTCACACCGCGAGGGGAGCATTTTCAGCAACAGCAGCACTCACAACAACATCGTTTGGAGGATGACACCTCTATTTCACACAACAGCACCAGGGCCAAGACGGAGAATAGTAGAAATGATGACGACGATGATGATGAGGACGACGATGAGGAAATACGACAAGATGGCAAGCCCTTTATCTGTTCCAAATGTCTCCTAAGTTTCCGTCGGTCATCAGATTTGAAAAGACATGAGAAGACACATTTAGAGGTGCTCCCCAACGTGTGTCGGTTGTGTCATAAGGGTTTTGCCAGGAAAGATGCATTAAAGAGACATATCGAGACGTTGACTTGTAGGAGAAACAGAGAGAGATTATTACAAAGTTTGGGAATAGATAACAACGAAGGTGATAAGAATGTTGATTTGGATATCATTTTGAGTCATAACGGTGTCAACGATTAGAATATGTATAGGTATTGCTTCCAAAAGAATCCATTCACATGTTATGTCGTGTGTAAATAAAGCAAAACATTCTGTAATATCATAAGTACACTACCTTTTGCCGTTTGTGGTCTTTCTCACACACAAAGGTAAACGCAAATTTTTTTTCGTTGAACAAATTCTGAGATTTTCTCACCTTGTCAATTGGGTTTGAAAAATATAAAAAATATCAAGCATTTTGATATCATATAGTTAGAAACAGCACACCATTATACATACACAATGCCTATCGATCCAGAAAAATTAGCCAAATTACAAAAAAACTCAGCCAAGAAAGTCGGTGGTAAAAGAGTTGCAGCCAAGAAGAACAACAAATCTGCTGAACAAGATGACTCAAAATTACAAGTCGCTTTACAATCATTAAAGGCAGAAACCCTTACCGGTATTGAAGAAGCTAACTTCTTCCAAAATGACGGTAAAGTATTACACTTCAACAGAGTCGGTGTCCAACTGGCCCAAGATTCAAACACTTTCTCATTCACCGGTTATCCACAAGAGAAATCAATCACAGAATTGATCCCACAAATTTTACCACAATTAGGTTCTGAGAACTTGCAAATGTTACAACAATTGGCTCTGCAATTACAAAACCAACAAGGTGGTGCTCCAGGTGCTGAGGGCCATGAAGGTCACGATCATGAAGGTCATGACCATGCTCACGATGAAGAAATCCCAGAATTGACCGAAGGTGAGAGATTCGATGACGTTGAGTAAGATATTTCATTATCATAACTTATATACATTGAAAAAAGAATAACGATTTTTACAGTAACTCTTGTAAGATAAAGATTGAGGGTTGTATTTTTAAGTAAGTTTTAAAGATATGTCATGTTATGCTATACATATCACATCATTTCAGCAAATCCGGTATTGATGGTCTTGCTAAAACCACCTTCCTTCATGGCCAATTCGTAATAACCATAGACAGTGGTGACGGCCAATAATATCGAGGTACCACTACCTAAGCAACCACTCAAGTCACTTATTACACTCAAGACTCCAATTGTGGCCCCACCGAATGCAGCAGCAGTTGGGATGATTTTTTTCAATTCTTTGTAAACACTGGTATCTCTATGACCGGCAATGACCAAACCTTGATCTTTGAATTGCTTGGAGACATCCCTTGGTGATGAACCACTTATTTCAATCCAAGTCTTGGAAAAGACGGCACAGATGGAAAGAACAAAGATGACGTAGATGACTGATTTGATCGGGTCTAATAACAGTTCGGTCAAATTCAATGGAGGTTGAATATAGTATGATAAACCGGAGACGGCGAATAATTGCAGTGTTCCTGGCTTGGCTTCCCATTGCCCCAATAATTTGATGAGGAAGTTGTTTGGGAATTTTGTGAATAATAATTGTGAGATGATGAACAAGTTGGAAGTCAAGGCACTTTGTAACATAATTGGGATGTTTGAGGTGTAGAACAATCTGATTGGGTATGATCCATATGGACCTCTTTGTCTGGTGGATTTGATTGGGATTTCAACACGGAATCCTTGTAAATACACAACGACGAAGAAGACGATCAAAGTGGTCAGAACCTGGAACATGTTTGGCAAGTTTGATCTGTAGAAACTTTGTAACAAAGCACGTTTCTTATCCTTTTTGGTCAAGATCAAATGGACAAAATTGATCAACAGACCTTCAAATTCATCACCTCTACCATTATTGATTGTAGTTGGTGCGAAAATTTTCCAGAAGATTTGTTCACAAACGGTGGTTGCTGTAAACAATGAAATACCACTACCTAAACCGTAACCTTTTTGTAATAACTCGTCTAACAACAATACGATGATCAGGGCGAAAACCAATTGTAAGATAAGTAAAAGACAAACTCCGATTCCTAAATCACTTGGAGTTCCATACATCCCAGTCAAGACATAAACAGTCAGTTGTCCAAAACTTAAAATAATAGCCAAGATCTTTTGTGCCAATTGGTATTGTTCTCTATCTTGCTTGGATTCCATATTGACCGTGATCAATTGTGTTCCTTGTAATAACTGGATGATCATACCGGAAGTGACGATTGGTGAAATACCCAATTCCATCAACGTACCACGGTTTGACAGAAGCATCATTCTTAACCAGTACAAAGGGTCCGAACTCTCAGAAGAGACAATCCCATATAAGGGGATTTCACTCATCACTAAGAAAATCAACAAAGTGACTCCTGTCCACATGAGACGTTGGTTGAAAGGAACTTTACGCTCAGGTGCGATGACTTCTGGTAAGTATGGTCTGAACGGCTTGACCAAGTCCAAAGCGCGAACTATTTTCTCAAAGTTAGTATTCTTTCGAAGTGGTGGGAAATAGTGGAAGGTACATACAACTGCTCATGATGATGGGTTATAGATAGGGTTGATCTAGTTTTGTTGAATTGTATAAACCAAATCAACTATAATATGAACACGAAGTGATTTTTTTTTTTTCGTCTTCTTGTTGTTGATCTTGTTGAAACAGCGCAACGAATTATTTAGAATTTTGCTCATTGGGGAAAAGAAAAATTATAGAGAAAGGAGAAATCCCTGCTTTTAAAAGGTGTATACCGAAGTAAATAACACATCTATTGGATAGTATCTGTATAAGTAGTGAAGAATTATATATTAGTAGTAAGAGTGATCATCGTCGATAAAATCCCAGTTCTATCTCCAGTCGAGACCCTCATCTCTCTTGATTGAGCATATGTATAATATTAGTGAAAGAACACAATCATATGTTTGTGTTTGTGTAAGTAAAATAGAAAACAAACTCCCAAATAAATTAAAAAAAACCTTGAACCCCTTTGAACCAATCAATAAATAATTAAAGTCTGATCTCTTTTCATATCCCAAACTTCAACCAATCATAATCTTCTTCATTCACTTTATGCTGTGGTTGTTGACGCTGTTGTTGCTGGTGTTGTTGTTGTTGATGATATTGTTGTCCGGAACTTGTCAGTGGCTCTTGCATTGGGTTTTCATTGATAAAAATCTCACCCATTTGATCATCACTGTTACTACCACTATTCGTAGCACCAGCGCCAGTTTGGAATAATTTCTTGGTACCGATATTTCTTTTTGATAAATTCCCATGTAATTTCAAAAACAAACCACATGCATTACACAAGATCAAATTCTCATTCTTTTCATTTGTAGATTTCCTCCATAATGGCGTTGTTGTTGTGCCACATGAATTACAAGACATTTGCTCTTTCGTTGATTGTTTGTTGGGGTTTATCGTAATGTTATAATTAGTATTGTTCGGTATGGTGAAAGTGTCATTTATCGTTGTTTGATTGTTAAAGATTGGTGTCAGTGTTGTATGTGTTGGTTTTGGATCTTCTTTAACAGCGGTTTCCAATGAGTTGATATAGTGTGACAATGAAAAACTATCCTTGTTATTCTTCGTGTTATCACCCCCAAATTCATTCAGGGTGAAATGATCAAATTTGGTCAAATCCAACAAGTCAAATTCGTTGAAATTAGAATCATTTTTATTGTTGTTCGACATTATATTATTATCGAGTATCAATTCACCATTTGCATTCTTATCCAAATCTAAGAAAGTCTCGATATTGAAATCATTGGCCAGTTGATTTCTTGATTTTGTTTGATGTGCCTGTTGCAGTTGTTGTTGCAGTTGTTGCGATATTTGAGATGATATACTCAATGAATGATCATATTTTGTATTGCTAAAGATAGAATTGGTGTTCGATGTAAGACTATTCGCAGCATCTGGTGAATAATCATAACTATCCATACTATTATTATTGTTGTTGTTATTGAAGATTGAAATTGGGTTTGTTGATCCAACTTCCTTTTGTGAATTATTACTATTATTAAAATCACCAGTCATCTTCTTGATATGTTCAATGTAGTCGAATTCTTCATTAGTTGGATGATTGTTTGGATTTCTTAACAAGGAGATGTTTTGTTGTTGTATCTTTTTAGATTTACTAACTCTATGTTGTTTTCTCAGTTGTGATACCGAGTTAACTCTCCATGATAGATTTTGTATACGTTGGTTGTTGGGTAGATTTGATTTTTTTGATTGAAACATCTTCCATATTTTCAACGAGTCAAATGAGTTGTTGTTATATTCATTTGATATCTCGTGTTTGAAATCAATGATCTCTGGGTTGTTCTCGTGTGACATCCTTGTTGTAATCCAGAGGTGTATGATTAATTAGAGATGGTTGCAATAATAATATTAATCAATTTCTTCTCCTCGTTAAAACTGAATATAAGAAAAAAAAAAAAAAATGAAAGAAAAGTTTCAGGATAGAAAAGATGAGTCTTATTTCGATGAATTGAATTGAATTGAATTGAATTGAATTGAACCGACAAAGGAGATGTTTCTATATAATGGTATATAACAGTATACTATTCGATATAATGGGATATGGTATAGTTTACTATAGTGAAGTGAAGTTGAAGTGTAATATAGTATATTATAGTATAGTATAGTATAGAGAATGTAGTACAAAGGGTTGTCGTGAACATAACCCTTTTGGGTTCAGGCGTATATATAGAATAACAGATTGGATTACTATATACATTACACCGTACATAGAGACATACTTATAAATGTCCATGTCTCTAATAGATATAGATCTATCGATGTATCTACGTATAGTTTATAGCCATTGATAGAGATAGATACATACAGCTTCATAGAGATAGTCATAGACATCGAGAGAGACAAATGCAAACAAAATTGTCTTTTCCCTTGCAATTACTAAACAGACAGGAAGGAGGGGAGATAAGAAAAAGTTACCCTGTCTTTTGCGGAGTGAGGGAGCGAGGGAGGGAAAGATACCCGATACAGATGGTTTGGTGTATGTGTACACTACTATTACTACAAAGAAGTTGATATGCTAGTTTGTTTATTAATATTATTATACATTCATCATTTCATTTCAATCTCTCTACGGTGAAAGCACTATCACTCTCTTCAGTGTCCTGTTCATCTTCTTCTTCACTATTCTCTCTACTATCTCTTTCGGCAACAATAAAATTTGTCATGTCATCCATCTCTTCAACTTGTTCTTCTAGTCCTTGTCCTTGTCCTTGTTCCAAAGAATGATGATCATCCAATTTTGGCCCAGTGAACAGTGCAGACCCCCATAATTTATAGGTGATAGCAATCAAGACACTAAAAACCACACAAACCACTATACTATAATTCATACTCGATACCGTGATTGGGATTTGTGGAGGCAGGCACAAGATTACCATTGTGATCATGATCCAAATCAACGATACAACATTCAAAACCCATCCAATTTTACCCAACTTGAAAGCAGATCCTTTAATCTTACGTCTCTTATTCATGATGAGACTTAAGATTGGGATTCCATTTGCGATACTCAAACTGATCACAGCACTACCCATAAACGCGTTGAACAGAGCACTACTAATCAACGATAATAACCCAAATATACAACACACCGCACAGGATAATACCAATGTATGTGTTGGGATCAGTTGATCATCTTCGGTCAAGTCAACACTACACCAGAAATCTTTATATGGTAATCCGCCATCACGGGCAAAAGCATATGTGGATCTGGACAGTGTTGTCAAAGAGCCAATTCCTGCAAAGAAGATAGTCCCAATCAACAAGACCACGAGTAAAAAAGACACGATGAAACTCTCGGTGGACAATTTGAACACTAAATCAATTGGCATGATGTCTGGGTTTTGATCCAACAATAATGATAATTCCGGAAGTATGGTCAAGATTGGAATGATGAAGATGATCCCAGTGATTCCAGCTATCAAGACACTGAAACACATTCCCTTAGGCACGGTTTTTTCAACTGGTTGTTTAACTTCATCAGACATTGAAAGTATCATTCCATAACCTTGTAATGTGAACAGTGCAGGTTGTAAACCTATTAAGAACAGTAATGCGTCAGGCCAACCAGATCTCGATGCATTGAAATTGGTCAAAATATATTTGATGTTGTGGAAGGTGTTACTGAACAACATTAACAAGATATCGATCAACAAGACAGTGTATATTGTCCAATATGTGCAAAAATTGTTGATCTTATCCAAATATTTGGCAAATTTATAATTGATCAATCCACATACCAAGACCACGATCCAAAACAACAACAATGTCAAGATTGTGTCTTTTTTATAATAAACATCTTTCAAACCAAACATACTCAACATGAATTGTGCCCCACCGTACATGATACTGATCAGTGTAGTCCAATTCCCCATTATCAAGTACCACCCAGTAAACCAACTCGAACTCAAACTATATTCTTTCGTAGCCATGATCAGCAGGAAATGGTACACGCCTCCACTCGAGGGATATTTCCCCAGTATTTCACCAAGACTTAATGCCACGAACAAGGAAAGCACAGCAACGGTGACCCAGCCCCAAAGTATGGTAACGTTACCACCATCGATCAAGCCGATTCCTAACATGGTCGATATCCCAAACGGCACGCTCATCAATGAGAATCCTAAGCCAACAATTGAGGAGACATCTAGTCTTCGTTTTAAATCTTGCTTATATCGGAAATGTTCAACTTCTTCATCGTAGTCATCAGGGGATAGGACGTGATGACGGATCGTGTCACGGAAATGTTGCACTCTGTCACGGAGTTCAGATGTCGGGAGCTCGTCGTAAGTGACTGACATCTATGAATTCTGAGCTGTATGAGAATTTGAAATATGTAATTTGACTATCTGTTTATCTTCCATTTGAGATTTAGATTTTCAAAAGCTTTTTTTTCTCTCTCGGTCAATTTATGGTTTTGGTCTATATGGGAAACTTGTGAAGAAAAAATGATTCGAACTTCAAAAAATTGATGTTTCTGAAACAGTTCTGAGAATGAATGTATATACATGGATGAACTAAAGGGTTGAAATTTTGTAGATATTAAATAGGCTTCATTAATGAATCAACTGGATGAAGTAGTTTTTGTTTTCTAAGATCCTACATTCATAGAGATATTGATACATTACTCCAAATTAAGCTTTTACTCATAACTCACCTCTTCCTCAACTTTTCCAAAATTTGTCTAACACATTCAATATGGATTTCAATTATGTACCTATGAGTATACTATCAAGTGTATATAATAACTGAAGTCTCGTTAGATATCCAGACCTTCCAAGATCCCCCGAAAATCCTTTGCAACCCCCTTGTGATTTTTTGCTAAGGTTTTGTTTTTCTTCCTCCACACAGTAAATTGACTGTAAAAGGGGGAAAATTTTGATGGATAAAGAGCGCATCCTCTTATTTTGACATTCTTACAGTATAAAGTTTAGTAGAGAAAAGAATTCGTTCAGACACTGGAAAGCTTTGCCTTTTGGACTGTGTTTTTTGACAGATGGAAGCTGTAGATTGGAATTTTATTTTTTATATATAGAATAAGGTTTGAAGCATGGGTGTTTACAGTTTACACCAATGTGCCCTTGTCTACTTAATGGCTCTAACAGCCTTTTTGAGGATCCTGAAATAGAGAAAGAGACATGGTGAGTTCTCGTAGGATGAAATGTTGGATCTAAAGGTAGAGAGCACAATTCACTCAATTCTTCAGACACCGAGGTTTGTTCGAGAATCAAAATCTGATATCTTTGCATAATGTCCATCATGATTCACACCTAATTGTCCACAAATAGTGAACCTCCCATGAGTGCTGTGGTTACCATTTGTGAGTTTTGAGTTATCATGGTTAGAACCCCAATTTGCTTCTGATGACAACATACTCTGGTCTATGTGTACATCTCCTAGAGACTGAGAGATGGATCTTGCCTAGATGAAAGAAAAAATATGTCTGAAAATAAAAAAAAAAAAAAAAAAATCTTTTCAAAACAAAAGGGTAAAGGAATCAATACTTCAAATTGGCTTCGACGTAATAAAGAATGGATGACAATGATCTTTATGATGAGTAAGTGAATTCCATTTACTGCAACTCTTTGGTGACACATTACTAACAACAATCATAGATATGGTAATCTCATAGGAGACCCATTGGATTCTGATGCAGATTCCTCTCAATCGGAAGATGATATTCAATTGCCAAATTACGATAATGAACAGGAAAACATTCACGAAATGGACGTAGAAGATGAGAGGCGAATAGTATTACAAGAAGACAAAAAATTCTACCCATCCATTTCTGAAACCTTTGGTCCTGATGTGGAAACCATAATACAAACTCAAGATGCACAAGATATAAATGAACCAATTATTAAACCATTGACGAGGAAGACATTTCAATTGTCCGAATTGGACCTTCCTAAAACTGTGTACTCAAAAGAATTCATGCTCGAGACTTCCAAAATCCCAGAGCGTATACGAAATGTTGCCCTTGTGGGTAATTTGCATTCAGGGAAGACTTCATTTATAGATATGCTCGTCACACAAACACATCCAACTCTACCACATCAAAACTTGAGATACACTGATAATCACAAATTAGAACAGTCAAAAGGAATTTCCATCCATACAACTCCCATCTCGCTATTACTTCCCAATCGACGTGATAAATCCATGGTTTGCCACTTACTAGATACGCCTGGTCATATCAATTTTCTCGATGAATGCAGTGTTGCTCAATACACACTGGATGCTACTCTAATTGTGATAGATGTTGTCGAAGGTTTGAGTCCAATGGATCAAATTTTGATTGAGAATTGTTTAAAAAACAATGTGGCAATGCTGTTTGTTTTGAATAAAATTGATAGATTGATACTCGAATTAAGATTACCACCACTGGATTCATATTTCAAAATGTTATCAATTTTGAACAGTATAAACGAATTTGTCGAATCCAAAGTCAGCAATGATTATTCATGGCCCACCGTGATATCACCAGAATTGGGAAACGTTATTTTTGCGTCTTCTCTATACAAATTTGCATTTTCACTTTCCAGCTTTGTCGCACAAATATACAACGTTGACGATACCTCATTTGCAGTCAATTTGTGGGGTGATATCTATTACCAAGACAACTTCTTCACCACAAATCCGGAGAGTAAGCTGAACTCTTCAGATCAAAGATCATTCATCAAATTCGTGCTAGAACCATTGTACAAGATATTCAACAATGTGTTAACCAAATCAAATAAAGACTTGCAAACACTTTTACAAAAACATTTCAACTTGAAGATAGACAAAACATACTATAAATTAGATCCGAAAACTTTGTTGATCAAAATAATGGGTCAGATCTTAGGTGATCCGTCGAGAGGAATTGTCGATGTTATTGAAACTTTGCCTTCGCCGTTGGAATCATACGACAGGAGACTCAAAGCATTACATGGTAGCGATGAAACTGTGACTAGGTTGATCTCTCAGTGCGATAATGATGCGCCATTAATAGCCCATATAACGAAATTAGTGGACACTGTTGATAGTAAGCGTTTTTATGCTTTGGTTAGAGTTGTCAGTGGTACTTTGAAACAAGAATCATTATACAAGGTTTTTGGTGAAGATCCGGAAGGTGATAAGGAGGAGTATTTAAGTGATGAGAGAATAAACAAAATTTATTTTAGTGGTGCACGTTACAGGATTCCAACAGAGACACTCACGGCTGGTAATATAGGTTTGATCATCTCGGACAACATTGATAATTTCATCACCAAAACTGGTACAATATATGACTCGACTTCAGAATTGAGTTCCATTTTCAAACCCTTAGATTACTTGTCTCACCTGGTGTTTAAGGTCGCTGTTGAACCCAAAAATCCGAACGAGTTACACAAATTACTCGAGGGTTTTCGTAAGGTGAGCAAGCTGTATGTTGGATGTGAGATCAAAGTCGAAGAGAGCGGTGAGCATATTGTATTGGGTGCCGGTGAATTATATATGGACTGTCTCTTGCATGATCTCAGGTTCTTGTACACGGATATCGAGATCAAAATCAGTGATCCGTTGACGAAATTTAGCGAGACATGTGTCGATAAAACGATTCACAAGATTCCAGTGAGATCCGCGAACGGGTTGAACGAAGTTTCCATCTTAGTTGAACCTTTGGAGCAAGAAATAACGGACGATATTAAAAACGGCAGGTTTGAAGTCGACATCGACAAACGGAAGTTGCAGAGAAGGTTCCGTGACCGATACAATTGGGACTCACTCGCAGCAAGGTCCATTTGGCTGTTTGGATCAGACCATAATTATCCAACAATGCTTCTCGATGACACCCTTCCGACAGAAGTTGACAAAGAGCTGCTCATGAATTTGAAAACTTTCATCATCCAAGGTTTCCAATGGGCAATGCGTGATGGGCCGTTATGCGATGAACCGGTAAGCCAATTGAAATTCAAGATTATCGACATCAAACTCGCCCCGGATCAAATCGATAGCAATGGTGGTCAGATCATCCCGATGATAAGAAACGCATGCTATGCAGCAATGCTCATTACCAGTCCGGTCTTGCTCGAACCAATATACAAGTTGGACATCACCGTGAATTTACCGACAAATCAAGATCCAGAAGTTTTGGTCCTGGGCTTAGGTGACTTGTTGTCTAAGAGACGTGGTCATATTCTTGCATCATCTCCGATCCCAGCCACGCTGTTGTATACAATTCAAGGCTCGGTTCCGGTGTTGGATTCCGTTGGATTAGAGACGGATATCAGGTTGCGAACTCAGGGCCAACTGATGTGTCTCTTGTCATTTGATTCGTGGCGTGCGGTGCCTGGTGATCCGTTGGACCATCATGTGCATCTACCAAACTTAAAACCGGTGCCCTATAAGTCGTTGGCCAGGGACTGTATGTTGAAGACGAGACGGAGAAAAGGATTGAGCGGCGAGCCTAGTTTGGAAAATTATATAGAGCGAGATTTAGTCCAGCTGTTGAAAGAGTTTATAGAGTAGATGCATTCTACAAATATGTATCTGCTTTACTAAAGCTATAGAGTACTTATCTGAAGCGTAACCTAAACAAGAGTCCTTAGCTTCCACAAACGTTGAATCAATGCAGGAGTCAAATATCAACGATAAGAATACTGTAATTTGTATAAAAAAAGTTAGAATTCAGCCTATGTGAAAGTTAGTATGAGCTGAATTTGATAAAAAAAGTTCAAATTCAGCCTATGTGAAAGATAGTATGGCTGAAGTTGATAGCCTATGTGAAAGTTAGTATGGCGGAATCTTATAAAAAAGATCAAATTCTTTTATAAAATTCCGCCAGTGTGAAAGTTAGTACTTGGAAGTTAGTATGGCGGAATTTTATAAAAAAGTTCAAATTCCACTAGTGTGAAAGTTAGTATGGCGGAATTTTATAAAAAAGTTCAAATTCCACCAGTGTGAAAGTTACTACTTGGAGTTAGTATGGCGGAATCTCATAAAAAAGTTCAAATTCCACTAGTGTGAAAGTTAGTATGGCGGAATCTTATAAAAAAGTTCAAATTCCGCCAGTGTGAAAGTTACTACTTGGAAGTTAGTATGGCGGAATCTTATAAAAAAGTTCAAATTCCACCAGTGTGAAAGTTAGTGTGACGGAATCCTATAAAAAAGTTCAAATTCCGCCAGTGTGAAA
>JAJLSS010000061.1:0-31750 GCA_030567755.1 Nakazawaea pomicola | reverse complement strand
ATGCACGAGCGGGTGGGAATTGTACCCGCTCCAACTACCTTTCATGCACAGGCGGGCGTGAATTGTACCCGCTCGAACTACCTTTCCTTAGGACAGATATTCAGATATAGTACTCATGCACGAGCGGGTGGGAATTGTACCCTCTCCAACTACCTTTCATGCACAGGCGGGCGTGAATTGTACCCGCTCGAACTACCTTCTCTTGGGGTAGCTATTCAGATATAGTACTCATGCACGGGCGGGCGCGAATTGTACCCTCTCCAACTACCTTTCATGCACAGGCGGGCGTGAATTGTACCCGCTCGAACTACCTTCTCTTGGGGTAGCTATTCAGATATAGTACTCATTCACAGGCGGGTGGGAATTGTACCCGCTCCAACTACCTTTTCGTCTGTTTTTGAGTTTGTTGATGTGCTTTTCTGCTAATCTGTATTCACATTTTCACAGTTGATAGCTCTTAAGTGTGTTAATGTTACTTTACAGGGGAAACTATATTCTACAGGGGCGATTATGACATCTGATCTATCTATCTTACGGGTGACACAGAAAGCAGAACAATTTAACCAGCAAAACTCACTTATGGTGAATTAGTTCTCTATGAGGTTCTCTCATTGATCATAACCCTATTGTTGAAACTACCCACTCCTGGAAAATATGTCTATAGTTGAGCCATTCCTGATCTAGTCTCTGAACCAGTATTGCCCTCTTGTAACGTAATTAAATTGGCCGGTCGAGGTAACGCAATCAGTGGATGTACAGCTGAAGCTTTTGTGGATGGTAATGGTTACGTAATCCATGATGACGCTGATGTATGTGGTTGTGGGACACACTGCTGGTGCTAATGTTGGTGGGACATGCAGCTGATCCTGGGATTTAAAACAGTATCTTGGAATATCGCTGCACAGGTTGCACATGTTGCATTATTGGCTTGTAGAATTGGAAAGTGAGTGGGTTGCTGATGATGATTACGTGGCGGCTTGAGCTTGATTCCGGTTAGTTCACGGTACCAGTACTACTTCATCAGTAATAATTGTGCTTCTGGTATTTGACTAGAAGCAAACTCTTGACCGATTCTGCTCTTCTCTTTAGCCACTTGTATCCCTCTGGTGGATGTCATAATCATCAGCTTTCGGTGTCTGTGGTTGTGCAGTGTTGTTGTACAATCCTAATTGAATGTCCAACAATTGTGGAGTTGGGCGTCTCATTTTCTGTCCTTGATAGACTTGATTCGTGCTTTTCGAGTTTTAACAATCCAAAACATCAAAATATGTAAAGTGACTATCTTCATAATCCATAGCGAATTGGGGTGATAAACTAGAGAATGATGTGTGACTGATGAAGGTCGAGATCACAGTGGTGATTGTACCTTGTTCTTTTTGTTTACCTATTTTTTTTTTTTTTTCTACAGTATTCTTTTTCTCAAGTCATTTATCTATCTCTCTACGAACTCAAAATACACCCCACGAAATCTAGATTACGGGGGATGCCAATCTCAAAAAAAGCTATAGTGCAAAATACAACTA
The DNA here is from genome assembly GCA_030567755.1 of Nakazawaea pomicola. Taxonomy (NCBI): domain Eukaryota; kingdom Fungi; phylum Ascomycota; class Pichiomycetes; order Alaninales; family Pachysolenaceae; genus Nakazawaea; species Nakazawaea pomicola. The sequence goes on along the minus strand of JAJLSS010000061.1, from coordinate 30,227 downwards.
ACTAACACAAAACAAAGATTCCTTCGTTCAAACATTATCCGTGATGATCATGAACGTGATCACGGTGGCAAGAGCAAAAGGGGTAACAATTATTTGTTCATCCATCCGGGCTTATTCAGTGATAACCTTGAGAGCGGTACACACATGAACTAGACTGCTGATGATAATCAGCATCTTCAAGTTGGGTTCCAAAGAAGGATCAATCATCTGTGATCAAGGTTTTCAAGAATCAATAATTGAAAAAATACCGCATTATCAGATCACGTGAGTTAGCTCGATGGATGTGGGATTGGGTGGTATGCCAGACAGGTGAGATTGGGTAGGATGATTTACAACGATGAGATAGACTTATTTATTTTTAGAGATATGGGATTGATTTCAGGGGTGAGTGTACAGATGTTGGGTCAGCGACTTTACAAGTTGCCCAATGGGTGGGTGACCTATTTGTTGATGTTGATACGACTTGGTATTATAAGTACGGGAGTATACGAAATAGATGTAAAGCATTTATGTAGCAGAAAGTGAAGATAAATTTAAAATGTATATATCTCATAAAATTGTACAAATTCTGTTTCTCTTCGTCTCCACCAGACAACACTGTACTCGTTCAACTCATCTTCCTCTTCCAACTCTGGCTTCCTCATACTATACACACAAATCCTATCCTTCTTCTTCGATAGCAGTACACTAGACGTACTATCAAACACTTGAATCACATTATGCATCTTTTTCACCTAGCATCGAAATTGGTAGCTCGTCTGGGATTTAGTATTAGCAAGCGTGGAATTGAATGTCTGACTTATGTCTTTCTTATAAGTTAGTTCGTGATCTTCACGTCTTCATATGATTGCCTAACGCAGTAATATCTGTATATGTGTTTTTTCTGTCTTATGTTGAATTGGTTTCCGATAAGAGTTGACCACAAAAACAAAGGAGAGATTATATTAAAAAAATCAGCTATCAGATTTGAAGCATGATTATGTTTCTATTACTTCTGAATATCAAAAGAAACCGAATCGAGGATCCAATCTCTGCTAACCGTTGTTAGGTGGCACTTCAATATGGTAGAGAGCGGTGAGATCCAGCTATAGAGGTTTGAGGTTTTTATTCAAGAATCATCAAGATTTAGAGATTGAGTTCTCCTTTCAGGGTTAAACATTACCACCATTATAGTCCACTTCAGTTAAATTTGGTATCGTCACTATACGAAGTTAACCATATAACCGTGATATGCCGTTTGAGATCACCATCAGAATTGCTGGAAACCTAACTAATTCATCAATGGAAATGTAACCAAGAGCTCAATGTTTAAGCCCAATCAATGAGCGGATCTCTGCCAACGGGTGTTGGTGGCACATCACTTTGGCAAACATAAGTGAGATCGGGTTCACTCTTGTTGATTAGTGCAGTTTGTAAATCATATACGTTGGTTATATTGTGTGTATGCCAATATACCGTAGTTCTGTATGCTCACTATATAGTTTGGATATAGCGCGAACCGCGTTCGTTTTCAACGGGGTCATTGATGCAAAAGTTGTGAAAGTGGTAGGCATTAAGAGGTTGAACAAGCAAAGGTGTGAGCATCATCGAGCTGCATGGGTTGACTGGTTAGCTAGTAGGCTTCATCAATTTTTGAAAGACAATTTAAAAACGTATAGAGGTAAAATTAGTCAAAAAGTTTAAATTAGAGTATTATACATTTGTGAAAGTAAAAGCCTATGGACAGGAAGGGTAAAGATGCAAGGACGTTAAAAAGCAGAACAGAAGGGCATAAGACACATATGTGGGTACTGGGAATCATTCATCGTAGTCATTTTTAGGAGGTGGAGCTTGATCTGATCTCATGTACAAATCAATCAGTGTTGAAAACAGTGCAAAACCAGCACAACCAATGAACAGCAGCTGTGGCCCGGAGCTCAACAGTAATCCCCCACCGGTAATACACCCAGCAACAACACCATTATATATATCGTTCTTAGCACGCATCGACTCGATCGTACACTCGACACCTGCAAATATGGCACCTATAAAACCAAAATTCTTAGCACTGGACCACGATCTACGCCCCATGTCGCTGAACTGTAACTTCATCTGTTGCTTCAAAGGTAGCTCACTGATATGTGTGACTGAGCTGGTTCCTACTGGAACATCATATGCCATCGAAGCCATGAAAAGACCAAAGAACCCACCAAGCAGAAAACCAGATACACCACTCATCGCGGTCTTACCAGGGCAAGATTGCATGAACTCTATCATGGACAGCAGACCAGCTTCAGCTTGTTCTTCGGCTGTCATCTCTGAGAAGCTCTTTTTTTGAAATGGTAAGGAAGAGCTCATTGTTGTGTATTAATTGATGAAAACAGATGTGATGGTTGATGTTTGATGAAATTTTTTTTTTTTTGCCATATTTTTTTTGTGTTTTGTTTTTAGAATCTTAGTCTTTGTCTTTGTGTTGTTTCTGATAAAGATCAGATAGATATACAAGACGAGGAGAGGTAGATAAATAGATGGCAGAAGAGAATAAAGACACGGTGAACTCCTTCGGGCGAAGAACATGGGACAAAGAGCTGTATCTGAAGAAGGCGCAGGACAAGTATGACAATAAGAACCAAGATGGAGACGGCAGCGATAAGGGCAAGATCTCAAAGTATGAGTTTCATAAAGACAGGGAACAACAATTTCAAAGAATAGATGAGATGAACAAGATCTCTTTTGTGTCACAACAACAGTCTGCAATAACGGGCAAGCGCGGCAAAGGTATTGGTTTTTACTGTGATATATGTAATTTGACCTTCAAAAATGATTTGGAATTGATTGATCATTTGAACTCGAAGCAACACTTCTACAATGCCGGAATAGAGTATGTCGACAACAAGAACATAACCTTGGAGATGTGTGTTGATCGTGTTGAAAAGTTGGCAAGGGAGAGAGATCAGAAATTGATCGAGAGTGAGGAGATTTTCGATTTGCAGAAAAGAATTGACATGAGGAAGATATTCGAGCTGGAGTTGCTGGAGAAGAAACGATCGAAGAGACAGAAGAAGAAGCTAAAGCTGCTGAACAAGAAAGCGGCATCCAGTACGGATAATAGCAAGAATAATAATGGTGTGGATGATGAAATGATGAACGTGATGCAATTTAAGGGCTTTTCGAGCACTAAAAGTTGATAATTTTGTGACTCAGCTCTTCTAATTGTGCCAATAAATCTTATCCAAGGCTCCAATCCAAGTGGTATGTAAGAGATAGTGTATAATAGAATAGTAATGATGTTTATGACAACAAATTGCCGTAAACGGCAGTCAAATATAAAGAATCCCTTTAACAGAGGACAAAATTCGCACCAAAAAAAGCGAGAGAAGAAAATAAATCAATTATCAGATATCATTTTTGCAACCACAACCACAACCACAACCACAACCAAAGACAACTAATCCAAACAACAATTATAATGACAAGAGGAAACCAAAGAGATGCAGCACGATTAAAGGCTCTGAAGAAGACTGAGAAGGGAAAGAATAAGCAAGAAGGGGATCCAAAGAAAAGACAAGAGGAACAAGCCAAAGCTTTACAGGAGAAGATTGCAAGAAAGAAGGCTGAAGCTGAGGCAGCTGCCAAATAGTTGAAACACAATTCACTGGAGTATTATATAGAACTGTCATTTACCAAAGCTTATTATGCATCCTTTAATTCGTTGACGGTGTTTTCATTTATTGTTTAGAACGATACAAATTTTACGATCTATATTTTTTCACTGTAGTTTTATCCCTGTATTAAGGAGAAAGGCATGCCTAACTAATTTCGTTTTGTTTATTCTGCGTTCATATACCTCTACAAATAATCATGCTGCTGTTATTGCTGGTTCTGCTTCCACCGGTGTTGATGATTGGTGGTGAGCAGCAGCGGCGGCTTCAGCAGTTCTTTCAACGTCAAACTTGTATTCAAAATATGACTTGTCGAAGTGGTGTAATCTGATATAACCATCTTCACCACCTGATGCGTACATGGTGCCTTTTGGATGAACAGCGACATAATTTAATGGACCGAAATGACCTTTTACTCTACCAATTTCTTCTTCAAATATTTTGTGGTAGAATCTAGCTTCAAATTTACCTTGTTGTGCGGATGTGGTTGTGACATCTTTGGCATCTTGACCACCTCCTAAAATAACAAAGTTTTTAACCGGTGTGATACAGGCTGAGTTTAATGGAGAGTCGGATTCGAAATTTTTGAAAACTTCCAAGTTTTCAACGTCCAAAATATGAGCTGTTTTGTCCTTTGATGATGTTATGAAATATGTCTTGTCTTCTGAAAATTGGATATCTGTAACCGTCAAATCATGGGCTTTTGTCGTATTGATCAATTCACCAGTTGCGGCATCAAATTTGGAGACGGAACCATCTGAATGGCCAGCCAAGATGTATTTACCCAAATATGACCATCCAGCACATGTGACTTTTTCGGAACCTTCCTTGGTGTCTATGACCAACACTGGATCTTCTTTCTGATCTTGCGGATTCTCATGATTTATGTCGAATATCGATATGGTACCGATCTTACCCATAACTTGATCTGTAACGACTAAGACTTTTTGATCGTCTGGTGAGAATTGAACCCATCTTGCAGGTGTTGGAGTTTGCCAAGTTTTGACACATTCTCCTGTTTGTGCCTTCCATAACTTGACAGAAAAATCAGCAGAAGCGGTGATTACCAATTCGGTCTTCTGTGTGATATCTATTGACCAAATGGTACCAATGTGTCCTTCGAAAGTACCTAATCTTTCACCGTTGAAAGAATACCAAACAGACGCGGTTTTATCTTTGGCAACGGAGAATAATAAATCTCCTTCCCTGTTGAACTTGACTTGGGTCAATGAACGTTCATGCCCTTGGAGCATTAAAGGTTTCATATCGGTATTTGTATTTATCTATAATAAGAGTATATCGTCGTCTCTTATGATTTGTTTTATGAAAATTTTTTTATCAACTTTTTTCTTTGGTGTTGTACGAAATTTGAATCAAATCTACACGACATAAATTATCTATACTATATCTCGACAATTGGCCCAGCACTTATACTTCTCCAACCTCTCATATCGATCTGCCAGTCTTTCCATTTCAAAAGTCTGTCTCTCAAGTCACCTGTAGTTTCCTGGTTGTAATGAGTCTCATGGTGGAAGGATGGTGTTTGAATGAATCCAGATGGATGTTGTGAGTTTTGATTGGAGATGAAAACAGGTGGATCTGGGGATAAAGACAACTCGCTGTTATAGTCTGATTGATAGATTGGTTGGTCTATCTTTTTCATGTTCAACTTTGAATTAAGCTTCTTCACTTTCAGTTCTAATGACTCTATCTTTTCCAACAATTCAAACTTATTCATTCTCAAATCTGTGTTCTCCTCTTTCAAATTCAGTATAACTTGGTTCTGTTTGGCAATAACTTCTTCCAAAGATGACGAATTATTCTGTGCAGTCTGTCCAATTGGCGCTGCGTCAGGTACCAGCTTCCTTGCATCCGCCTCTTGGATCTCTTCCAACCATGACTTACTTGTCTCCTCGGTTTCTTCCAACCATGACTGTATGGGCTCAGCGGACTCTTCAGATTTTTGATATCCTTCACCTTGCTCATTGGCAGTACCAATTTGACTTTTAATTTCATTTTGACTTGTAGCGGCATCTTCAGCTTCTGTATCCTTTGGCGCGGTCTCTGTCTTCTCTTCTTCCTTCTTTGCCACCTCTTCAAGTTCGGCTTCTGAATCTTGTTCCTCTTTATTATCCTTCTTCTCCTTTGGTGATTCTTGAAGAGTTTCTTCAGGATCAAGTTTTGGGTCAGTATTTGTATTGGCCTCTGAAGGTTTATCCTTTTCTAAATTACTTAATTTTGGCCCTTTTTCCAGCTCGTATTCTTCATCCTTAACAGATTCTTCTAATCCGCTCTCCTTTTGTACCGTACTAGGGGCGTTCACATCAGGTGTTCCTTCCTTGTCATCTTCTTTTTTCAGCTTCTTTGACTTCTTCTTCTTCTTGTTCAGCTTCTTCAACTCCTCAAACTGATTTGGGTGCCATGTTAGTAAAAGTTTTTTCTGTAACAAGCAACCATCCATTGGTACATACCTTTTTCTTAGCAGCTTCCAATCTTTCCTCTTTGGACAATTCCACTTCTTCTGTATCTGACATTGTCTGTTCTTTAGTGTTAATGTGGTGTTGTTTTGATGCGTTTTCGGTTTTGTGTCTTCTTTTTTTTTACGTGATAGCAAAATCAGTCTCTTCAATGTCAAAGAGTAGAGTACAATACAATTCATCTACCTACATAACTACTACTGGCTATGATGTTTGCCCTTGAAGAGCTCCTCTGGTGTATAGAACTTGATGCCTATGTTTTCGGCAAATTTTCTATCCGAATCACTGAAATCGCCTGGTCTGCCAGCAGCATCACCACAGTAAAAACTGTTAGCAATATCAATCTCTATCTCTTTATGTCTCTGGCTAAGTATAGTCAATAGCTTATCCCACATTCCAACATCTGGTTTCCTGTAATGCAGATGTTCTTCTTCGGTAGATACGCCATCGGCAGCAGGTGATGATGATGATTTTGAAGCAGGTCTCTTACAAGACAGAAACACAAATACATCGTTCATATCCTTAATCACCGAATTTACTCTAGTCACGAAATTGATAAATGATTTCTGCTGCTTTCTGGCAACGACACCTCCTTGGTTTGTGAAAATGACAATGACATACCCATCTTCTTGGTAATCACACACCACGGATTCTGCAGCCTCGTTAAACCATTTCCAATCTTGTGGACCATAGGCAAATTTTGAGCCGCTCTTTGTTCGCGTCAACGTATCATCGAGATCGAATGCTGCTATTTTGAATGGTGGGAGTATTGCGGGTGGAGAGTGAGGAACTCTATATGCTATGTGGGTACCTTCAATTGTCCATCGATCAAAGATCACCTCTGATTCAGAATCAGTGGTTGCAAATTGTTTTGAAGTGCCTTTTAGTATTCTGTTGAGTGGCTTTTTAACTCTGGCGCCACTCAAGATGCTTGTGATGCTGTTAGGTTTCGACATAATTGTGATCTCTTAAAATTGGGCGTATAATTTACAGGACGGTGTTCAACTGTTCTGAATTTCAAATCAGTTTTTTCTGTGTGCATTTCTTAGAGCTTCCTCCATTATCCTCACCATCATCATCATCCTACAACTTACAAGAAAACCCGGAATACCAGTAATCGTTATTGATCTATATACAATGCTTTTTCAAGATATAACAATAATTTCCCGATTAACGGGCTCTGCAAATGACCTCACCTTTCAATCCTCTTCTTGCAGCATCTTGCAACTCCACGATCTCTCCTCCCGACATCTTGACAAACATCACTTCTCCTGGTTGTAATGGCTCTATCAATCTCACTTTCAACCCACTTGCCAAAGCTCTTATCTGTTCTTCATCCAAGTATAATTTTCTATTTGGTTTCGAAACCAAGGACATCTTTCTCAAGACTGATTTCGAGTCTTTGTATTTCAAACCTAACCACAACCTTCTTGATGCGATATTGTCGGGTGTCACTTCTGTTGGAACAACATCTGGACCCGCTATTGACCCTCTTTGTATTGATGATATGAATCCATGTTTGTACAATCCTAACGAGACTTGTAAATGTAATTTTGTTAATGGGATATGAGCTAAGGGTAAATTCACCCTTGTACAGTTCTGTAAATGTGAGCAATAATGTGCCAACTTGACCAATGACATGTTAATATAGCTGGTGGTGTGGTATCTTATGGATGATAGTCTTGATGTTGATGTTGATCTTTAAGAATTGTTGAAATTTTTTTTAATTTTTTTTAATTTTTTCTTCGATTTTTGTTTGTGATACTTTTTTACAAGGGAAAACTTCTGGTTGACTTACAAGACGATTTGATTTAACATTGGTATTTAGCACCATAGAAAGTACCACACACAACATGTTGAGGTCTACATTTCACCGTCAACTTTTGAAGAGCAGCTTCAGAACCGCCAGGTCTACTAAACTGCGCCCTATAGCTTTACGTCACGCCAGTACATCCGAATTTGGAGGGAAGAAAGATAGTGGTTTCAGTCTAACGAACTTTGTCATAGTAGCGTTGGTGGGAACTGGTATATTCGGTGTTGTTGTCCATAAGGTCGACCTGCAAGATGCAAGCAAGTCGATGTTGAAAAGAAAGACATCTTATAGTGATCAAGAATGGGAGCAATACATGAACAGTATCAAGAGGAAAGTATTACTTTTCAAACCAACCACTGATTTGTATTTCGTCCCACAGCCTAAATCAAGAGAGGTTTCTCAGTTAGTCCTGAAGTTGGGCGGTGATGATAGTGTGAAAGTGGTTGACTTGAACGAGGTGATAGAAGATGAGATCAATAACCATAAGGAGAGATATGGCACTTTGTTAGAGACTCATTTGAAGTCTCGTAGCGGTAATGATTTCGAGTTTGATACCAGATTGGCAAAGGGTATATTCACCAAATTGATGAGACTCAGGTTAGAGGTGTTGAAAAATGACTCGGGGTTTAGTGAGGACCAGACATTTGTGTTGACGAATTTCCCCAATAACATACACGAGCTGATTAAGTTTGAATCGGATGTGGCTGTTGCTAAGAAGTTGGTGTTGTTTGACGATGCGAAGTCGGATATACGCGACTATTTTGAGACCGTTCAAAAAGTGAGTAAGATCACAAAAGTCAACGATGATCTGATCAGCTCTTTGAAACAATGATGTTGCATCTCCACGCTTGTATATATGTTCATCTATTTATCCAGCCCTTTCAATTTGAATGGGGATTTCGATGTCTTTTATCTTCTTAGGCAATCTGGGATTCGTTATGTAGAATCTTCAAATCTGTGAGCTCTCAAGTAACTATTTGACGTTCGAGACGTTTGTGAGACTATGACTAAATCAAAGAGAAACCATGTCTTACAAACATGAATCAGTGCTTTTGAAGTGTATAGGCACAACATTTTGTACTATAAGGCTATTTATTTCTCTTCCAAAGAGAAGACAACGTCACTATCTGTCTGAGGATTATACTCATTGATTAAAAACCTTGAAAACTTTTTCAAATTATCGACACCTCTAATCTCCATACCAAGTAACGGCATCTTCACAAGATGGTAATCTTCATACAACTCATCCATTTGATTCAAGTACTTCTTTTGCATCAACCATCTAGCCTTACATCTCTTACATTCGTCATCACCATCTGCAAACAACAATTGATTTATGACAATTGAGTTCACGTCCATGTTATACGAGATCAACTCCTGTATCAATCTTTCTGTTTCATACAATGATAAGAACTCGGAAATACAAACACAGATAAAAGTGGTCAATTCCGGGTTCTGGAACTGGGTGTTGACTTCAGTGACACTTTCTTGAATTTCCTTCAACTTGGAGAACATTTCTTGCTGTTGACCACCTCCCATCAATGATCCAAGCATCGGACCTAATCTTCCACTTAGCTCATTGAATTTTCCTAGCAACTTCTCTAATGTTGATGGTAATTGCAAGAACCTCAAGGTATGACCTGTAGGAGCGGTATCGAAGATGATTGTATCGTATTTAATTTCTTTGGATGTTTCATCTGATTGTGATTTGATGTGTTTCAATACTTCCATGAACGACAAGGCTTCATCAATACCTGGTATAGAAGCAGTCATATCACCCATCATTGATTTCAATGGGTCATTTGGATCTGAGTTGGCTAATAACTGTTGGTTTTGTAAATCTTCCATTGCTGCATTTGGATCAATTTCCATACATGACAAGTTTGATAAACCTTCTACTGGTCTTGCATCCTTTCCGAATTTCTGACAGAAAGCATCTGACAAGTTATGAGCTGGGTCTGTGGATATCAATAAGTAGTTTTTGTTTGGGTTGTTCAAAGCCAATTGAATGGAAACTGAACACGATGTAGTGGTTTTACCAACGCCACCTTTACCACCGACGAAGATCCATTTCAAAGAGTCGTGGTTGACTATTGATTTCAAGTTTGGATCCAATTGTAAGTCTTCGAGATCTGACATTGTTTATTATGACTTTGAGGTGTACTATGTGTGATATATGTATCTCTCAATTCACAATCTCATCGATTTTTTTATCAACTGTTAGCAAAAACCAAAAAAAAAACTAACGCTATTACAAAGTTTCTAGAAGGTTCGAGTAAGTATAAACACGACTTTACCTATTAATCTATATATGTATATATCTGAAGTCGAGCTACACAGAGCATTGGAAAGACCATCCATTGCTAATGAGACTCTGCTCTTTCTCAAGGTGATCACAAGTTTTCAAATAAACGTACAAGATGGGTATTTTGTAGATCTTCTCATTGATAATGCCCAACTCTTTCAAATGTTCAGCTGTGAAGCCCTCATCATCTTTCAAAGGTTTCAATTCCACCTCTTTTGGATTCTTTTCTAATGACTTGTATTTCGGATTATTTTTGGACTTGACAGAGTCGAGTTTATTGTACTGTACAAATTTGGAATGCTTTAAAGTGATTTCTTCATCGCCTAGTATGATGTTTTCCTGACTTTTGATTTTCTGTTTCACAATTTCGAGTATGGATAACAATTTCTGGATGTTGGATGATTGAGATATGAGCATGAACTCGTCTGATGAGTTCTTGAGTAGCTTCAAGATCTGATTTATTCTTCTCTTGATGTTGTCATTCTTTTTGATGATTATGATTTGTACATCGGTTAAACTATTCAAAGGGCTGAATGGCGAATTTTCAATAGATTTCTGCGCAAGTACTTGGGATAGTATAGATGAATCTATAGAGTTGTTGACTGATGTCTGTGAGAACATTTGCTTTTTGTTTGGTTGTTTATCATTAGACATGATCAATATTTGCACTTAAGTGTTGACTCTCTCTTTAACGCTCTTAAAATATTTTTTTTTCCTCTTCGCTTCAGATATATTTTCGTTAGCGAATGTTGAGAATGATGAGAGGTTTGATAGAAAAGTCCACAAATAGACAAGAGCGTTATTATATTAAGGCATGTGAGTCTCTGTTATCACTACGTCATACTTTAGCTTGTTTGAGTCAATCGGTCTCTGTTTTCCTTCCTAGGTTTCACAAAGAAAACCTAACGAAGACTCAGTGGTTCTGGAGTTCCGCGAATGATTGCTTTTCTGAGTGTTTTAACTATTAGCTATATGAGAATCACCATTCACTGCAGTAATTGTACCTGATCTCACTTCTTTGCAGATTTTGCAGTTGTTTTCGACCACAAAACCAACTATATGTGCGGCTTGCATCAACTTTATTCTAACTGTAATTTTTTGTTTTTTTTCTTTTCGATTCACAGAGGTAGTAGTAGTAGGAGTCTCATCTTTTTAATAATGAAAACCTCAGTTACATCAATCGCTTTCTCCAATTTGGGATTTAATCAGTTATTCACCTCCACAGTTAAACTAGCGTATATCGCTGCTCTACCGGCATCCACCACAATCGCTTTTCCCTATTCAGTGTTCGCGGAAACTGCGACCACTGCTTTGCTAATTATCGCTAGTTCGGCGCTACAGTGATGACACAAGAAGCATATCATGATATCCTTCCTTTCAGCGAATCTGCCAGACATAATTTGGTTTCAGTTTTTAAGTTAAGGAGATTTAGGTCAAATAGTGATATGCAAGAAAATATCGTACCAAATAATGGTGGCGCTGACTTCAAGATGCATCACTCAGCGAACATTGAAACAATGATGGAACCCAGCCCGCCCTTCCATACTACTATGGACACAGCAAAGCTAATAACAGAGATGGATGATAATGGGACGAGAGAGAGACACTTAAGTAGCTACGTTGGTAATATATTGAGGAGGACGCCAAGTTTCAATTCAAGGAGGGGGCCAACCTTTCAGAAACGGGAGATGCCAGTAGTAGTCCATGAGCCCCAGTTAAATCAGAATCCAGCTTATGTTACTCCTGTCTATGAAACAAAATTAACTGTACCAGAGACAGATCAGTTTGGTTTAAACACTTGCTACCAGCATTTCAAGTTTACCGATATTGCAGACATACTTTCTAGAGAATCATCACACAATGATAATGACTACACATACACTGATGTAGCTGAAAACTTCAGCTTTGGGTCTGACACGGACCTAGGGTCAATCTTTGGTTGCTTTAACGAAGACAATGACTCCATGATGACTCCATTCATTGAAACAAAATCCGCAGGAAGTGGTATCGATACAGCGCTTATTTCGCTCACCAAACAAGGGAAAGACTTGAAATCGGCTTCCTTGAAGGTGATGGTCAAATCAATGATGTCAAAAGTGAACTCTTCCAAACACTTCAGTAATAACCCAGTCTCCAAAGTAGATTCGGGTGATGTTCAGAGCAAAGACTATACTCCTGTTGAATTGAAAGTTCCAGCTTTCAGGGAGACTCAAACTACTATCCCTGTCATTGTGAGCGAACTGTCTGATGGTAAGGATATCGAGCCTCTATTTTCAGCTGCCCTTATTAGTGCGACTTCTGACATGAACGTTAGTATAAAGTTTGACAAGCAGGCAAGCATCTTGGTGTATGACGGGAATGGAAGTTGCAAATCCAGGACGACGCAAAAGGAGAATCAAAGCGGTAAGATCAGTCCTGAATATTTTTACGAATTGAACTCTGGTGTGGAAATTGATAATAGCGAAATATATCTTCTCAAGAAGAGCACAAGCTCCAACATCGATCTATCCAAAACGCTGTCCACCGATGTGAGAGATGAAGTTTTGTCAGATCCACACGATACGTTATGTTCCCATTCTATCTTGAAGGCCAAAGTCAACGAGAATGCAGAGAGTGAGACATACAGGGCGCAATGCTGTGATCAAGTTGGCATAGATCAGTTTATCGAGATCTTCGAACGAAATGAGAGGATGAGAATCATGCAAGAACCAGAGTTAGGCTTCCTCAGGCAGAAACAAATTATGGGCTACTACACGTCATTAAGTGGAGTCTATGAGCTGGATAGAGTCAACTACAATGGTTATGGAATTGGGGAAAATGATGATGAAAATCTGGTAGCTCATCTTATGCAGTAGGTGGTGAGATAAATTACAGATAGCTATTTAATACCATTGACAAAGGAAAACTTTCTCCAATCTTCGAAGTCGCCGCCCTGTAAGCCGTTTTTTTGAACGACATCATCTATACTGGAGATGAGTGTTTGAATGGATTTGATCGACTCTTTTTGCTTTTCCATGACTTGCTTTGTGTCATTTTCTTTCATTTTTTTGTTGATGATTTTCAAAGCTCTTTCTTTAAAAGCTGTAAGTAATTCCAAATCTTTAAAGATTATCTGTGGTTTCAAATTTACTATCTTTGCAATTATCAAGGAACTCAATTGTATAACATCATTATCATCTTTCAAACCTTTCTCAATTGATATTTTCAAAATGTCAAAGTAATTTAAACTTTGTTGGACAGACTTTGTCTTTAAGTTGTTGCTGTTCTCAATAGTGGTCATTAAGGTGTAAATCATTTCATAAATTGACTTACGCAAGTCTAAAGCGTTGTCGATCTTGTGTTTGAACGGTCCAATCTGAATGGTATCGATGTACTCCTTCCTAACGACTAGTTCTTTCTCCATAATAGTGGACAAAAGCTGAAACAAAATAGGCAACGTCAACAACGGCTTATTATGTAGCGATGTAATCAATGCTTGCACCGCAGTTTGCTTCAATTGTAAGTTATTGTTGAAAATGAGCAAAGATGATTTCTCCAATAATTTACTCATATACCTGTCAAACTCAATCGATTCCTGTGACAAAATAGTAGAAAAGTTGAGGAAGTATTTGATGGTTGAAACAATGGTGAATTTCAAACTTAAGGAAGTGGTTGAGTCTATTGCTTCTATTAAAGAATCGATTTTTGATATGTCCAAGACCGCAATCAACGTCAAGCACTCTGCAATAACGTTCAACTCACCGTGATTGGCCTTCAAATCCTCTTTTCTCAAAGGAATTTGCAATAGTATGTTCCAAATGTTTTGATAATCGTCCTTTGAAATCACCTCCGCAACAGGTTCTATTCTCCCGCTTTGCAGTTTGACCTCTAATAGCTTTCTCAATGAAAGTGTCAATAAATCATTTTTGGTGACATGGATCAATAAAGTAGGTAGATAAGTTGCACCATCAAATGAAGAAATGTTACCTATGGATTCTAACGCAACAGTCTTCAAGTTAGTATCTTCGGATGAGTCAATGATTTTCAAAAATGGGTCTAGACCAAAATCTAATCTTCTTTTCCTCCCAACGAAGCCTAAAAATGCAACGTGATATTCTAATTCTTTTGAAGACAAATCTTTGTGGTTTTCAACAATGTACTTCTCAGAGCTTTTTACTGTGTCATTGAGCTCGTATGCCAAAGCAATGGATGCTAAAATGCCAGGTTTGATGGCTTGGAAGTCCTTATTGTTCACATGTAAAAATCTCTCTGAAGCGAGTTGGAATATATTTGGATTGTTGACATTGATAGAAGCTTTGTAAACAAAATTCAACAACAGCTCATGATCAATGCTGCCAATACTGGGAGCTAGTAAACTTAACATGTCCAATAAATCTTCCAGTGTAAATACTGGGGAGTCCATGCTACTCAAAAAGTTGGCATTGATGATGAAACACTCCGACACTTGCTTACCCAACATCGAAGACACCTTGAGTAGTGTAAGCAATCTCCCAATGATCTGCAATCTGACATCGACTGGTAGTTGGACACTTGTTTTAGAAAGTGCCACCAAGCACTCGAACGTCAAACTTCTCAGCTCAGTAGCTCTTAGGTTTAGCAAAGATACGAATTTTGCCATTATTCTTTCCAAAATCTCTGGATCAAATTTTGTTGAAATTTTTGAGAAAATCTTCTTGAGCTCAGTTATTGAGACCTCCATAAGTGACTCATATTCCAAGCTCTCCTCATAGACTATCAACAATGATGTTAGCTCTACGTGGCTAAAGTGGCTATAGTTGACTATCAATTCTCCCAAGGAATGCAAACATTTTTGCTTGATTTCGTTCGAATAGTTTTTAGAGGTAGCCTTCTGAGAAATTATCTGTCCTAGCTGTAGAATTTGATGGTGGTCCAAGTTCAGTTGACCACTTGTTTGAAGGGCTTTGAAAAAGTCACTTGCTGTATTTAGTCCTTCCAATGACAATTCGTAATTTCTAGTGTCATCTGCAGCTGTCACGATTTGTGCTAAAACGTGCGTTGCCTGATCGCCTAGCTTTTCAAGACTGTTGGAGTGAAACATCCGAGAATAAAATTGCAACAAATCAATTGATACATTCGTGTTCAATTCGTGTAATCGTTTAATTGCCTTGTGAATGTAACCATTCGGTATACCATTGAGCACATCTGCCAACTGTGACAAGAGGGCGTAAAAAGAGCTGAACCTTGTGTAGTTTTTCTCCAAAAACAATTTGTCGACGACAGTGGCGCAAATCAATTCACTGCTACTGACCAATGATTCATGCGGATCCAGATACAGATCATCCTCTGTCATATCCACGTCGGCCGTCTCATCAACATCGTTACTGGACCTTCTTTTTCTGATATTACTACTAATTAAATCGTAAAACGTCATGGTATAGTAGATTTCCGACTTTGAAGTGCTCGCCACAATCTTGGTCAAAGTATTGAGAGCCTCATTGGATACATTAGATGAAGGATCTGTTAACCTTACTATTAAAGTTTTGAAAATACTCAACCCATATATCTGTTTCAAAGTTAAAGGAAAGTTTTGAACAATTCTTCCAAGTAATTTCAGTGAGTTTTTGCGCAATGACCATGATAAGTCGTAGTCATTTGCTTCCTCCTCTTCTGGCTCATAATCAAATTCCTCGTTGTCTGAAATATCAAACTCGTCATCATCAGCATTGTCATCGGAGACCAGATCATCGTCATCCTCTGAGCTATTGAATGGGTCATACTTCAAAAGCTGATTCATTATATTTAAAATTTGGACGATGTAGGGAGAGATGTTTTCAAAACTAACGTTTTGGCAAATCAGCTCCAAACAAAGCAATGCATCATCTCTGACCTGATCTACTTTGAATTTTCTATCGAAGTCCTCGTCTTCGTCGTCTTCTGTATTATTGAACTCGTTCAAAAACAAGTTTTGAAACACCACATCCAATACACTGGATAAGATCTGTAAAGCACTGTTGTGACCTTCTTTGAAGAACACAGTCAATATGGAAACTCTGAGACTGAATATATGGTAGTATTCATCGTCCGAAATTTTATACTTCAATGAGATACTTTCAAAATGGGAGTTGGTCAACTCAAGCATCGTTGAAAGTTGTCTTTCATCAACAAATTTGATGATCCGTCCCAATCCTATAATTGACAGCTTACTTATAGTATTTTCAGCATTGAATTCCACCTCAATCAACAAATTATAGGTCTTTTTAATTTGGTCAGGGGTAAAAAACTTTCCCAAGCTATTTATTGTATCATTTAGAATTTCGATTACGTCAATTTTTGAAAGTAACAATTGATAGTCTAGCAAACTCGGTAACAAGCTATCAGTCAACAACTTTCCCTCATCACTACTAGATGTGTGTAAGTTCTCAAGAATGGTCTTGATAGCCATTGTGTAAACCGAGGATATGATCAAGGATGACGATGAATCTTCTTTGTTGTTAGAGGACATCAACTGCTCAATGAAGTCCAAAATATCATTTGTTTTCAACAATGGAGTCACCAGCACAAAACATTTAACTGCTTGGTTTTGTACCTCCGAGTGTTGATCGTCAAGTGCATTAATGAGAATCTTTGCATAAATCAATGTAGTCCTGTTGTAATTAGGGAATTGCTGAGGTGATTCTGTGATAATCTTGTCTAGGTCACTCAATGCCATGAACCTCAAGTCATGATCTGTGTCTTTTGTTGAATCGAACAACTTAAGTATCTGGTTCAATGAGTATTGCTGCACCATTTCGAAGATCAATTGGTCTTCTTCTCCTTGTTCGACTCGGTGATCATTTTGAAGTTGATATTTTCTGTATGCTTTGGTTTTTTTTTTGGCTACTTGCGATTCATACAAATATTATGACTTCCGCATAAAGTAATATTATAGATTATCTTCAGAAGGGAAGAAGCTAAAGGGCCAACCTTACAGATTTAATTTGACCATAAAAAACGAAAGTCTACTATGATTGTATCAACGCGGGTACTCTGATACTCAAGCTTTTTTCATTATTAAAATGAACAGAAGCCAAAATCTAATACTCACTTTAATAAGACATATTAACACAAAATTAAGAGAGTACAAATAAGATCATAACTATAGAAACTCATACATCATCTCGATAATCTGCATCTGTCACAAAATCAGTGACTTCAACCTCCTCTATTATGAGGTTATCATTTTTTTGATGTGTTTCTTTCAGCTTACTCTTCTTCTTTTTGGCTCTCTTCTCTTTTTTGGATTTCTTCTCTACTTTCTGTTCTTCGTCTTCTTCCTGGGCGTCATCATGATCTGCTTTCTCCTCTTCTATTACTTTTTCTTCTTCTTTTTCATTTTCATCGTCTATTCCTTTCAATTCCAAACTCTCTCCAGTCAATGCGAGTATAAGATCCCTGGCTTTCACCACATCATCATATTCTGGTGCATCACTATCTTTCTTACTCTCCTTATCTTCCAGTGTTTTTTGCTTTCCTTCTTCATCCTTCTTTTCCCGTTTTTCTTCTTCTTCTAATCCTTGTTCTTCACCACCTTCTTCTAATCTACGTAACATCTTCTCTTCCAACACTTCCGTTATTTTGTTCCACTTCGTTATGACACCTCTCAACTCCTCAGCAAGTCTACTTTTACTGCCTCCTTGTAAATCCGCCACGTAGTTTTGTAAATAAGAGTCGTAACTCTTCTCAATCTTGAATAAATTCTTCAAAATCCAGTTTTGCTTTGATTTGGCAAATTTCCAATTTGCTTTGTCATCTGTGAATTGTTTTAAGTATACAAGTTGGTCCTTTTCTGGAGGTGGTGGCTTCTTGTCTTTTGGTAACTTCTGCCTCTTTGGCTCCTTCTTTGTGTTTATACTAGTTGTGGATGTATTTGTGGTCTCAAAGTCATCTCTTGATCTCTTCAACTTTTTTAATTGTTTTGCGGATAATTGGGTTGGGTCTGTCGTGGTAGTAATGGCCAATGGGTCTATTTCAAGCTCCCTCTTGACATTCAAACCTATACGTTTCCACGCTGGTATATGTTCTGACATGACTGTTGCTATATGTTTAGTATTTGTATATGGTATAAACCCTAAGAGCATCACATAGTAAAAAAAATTTATCTACAAAAAAAATTTCGTCTCATACTTAAAGAAAAAAACTGAAAAATTTAATTTCTAAACATTTCATCAATCATTTGGCTGTCGTTGGGACACAAGAATGATCTTGAGAGATCAGTTATAACTAGACTGCAGTAGTCATTGCATTCTAATTATGCTGGGTACTTCATCACTCTCGCAGAAACCTTTATGTAGCTCTCATCACCATGCAAATTTCGCATAGCTGAACAGTTCATCAATAACTATTTCAGCTATCTTTGTCAAGAAGACAGAGTTCCTTTTTGCTAAATTGAACCTTTTCATTGTTTGAGTCATCCATGAGGAATTCACTACTTGCGGACGATATAGAAATATGGAAACATTCGTATTTATTTTCACATGTGTTCAATAAAGGTAAAGCCACTGGGAAAAGTGATAACAAGTTGTGGTTATCGTTCGCTGTTCCTTTCTCTAGTTCTCTCCATGGGACGCGTCCTAATTTCTCCCTGTCACAGTTTTAAATGAGCGTTTCAGCTCGCTGTCTGTCCATCTGGTAGCACTACCAAGGAGTTTTTTATTTGAGTTTATTCAGTTTGAGTTGATCTAGAACTATTACCAACCTTTGTCTTATTGATATTCCTTCCATGACGTGTATGTTGTAAAAGCAAGCGAGGCTCAAGATCATTTCGCTGGTAGTGAGTTGTATTGACCATTAAAAGAGAGTGGATTGGTCCTCAAAGCTTAACCCTAGGGTCCTTCATTGAATGTACATTGAAAAGGCCGGGTAACTAACTTCCAGTCTGATACAAAAGAAAAAAAATTTTCTTTCCTTTCAGTTTTTTCATTCAAATACACCAAGCAGATAGATATCAAGAACAGATTGATAGTACAGAAAGACAATTGATTATGATATAGTGAATGAGTCCATTCATATGTTATACCATCCTGGTAACTTTAAATTTTTCTGAGAGTGATTTTGAAGTGACGATAGAAACGCTGTGCACCAGTCTGACAGGGGAAAGTGTACTCTTCCCCATAATCTGAGGACCCAGTATACCCAAATTTCTGATCAAAATTAACACAGAAAGGAATAGTTACCATCAGCATTATCATATTATGTCAACTTTGCCTATATTGTAATGTTGGCAACGTTATAAAAGTATTTCTTCGTAAAGCAAATTTTCTTCCTTTCCGAATCCTAAACCTGAATGTGCCGAAAACCTTCTCTTACTTCACGTCAGTTCAGTTGTCGAACTGATAATTGAAATCTACGCAGACAGTTATAACATGTTCACCCCAGAGAATGGTAAAACTCAAACAGAATCACAAATGGACAGTCGTGTATATCACGAAGGTTCAACTTGCAGAATTAAGTCCAATTTCGTAGAGTCAAATCTGCTGAGCAGATAAAGATTATATTCGATTGTTGTCCTTGACGATTTACATATGTTTTCTCTAATGCAAGTGGGAGGACAGAATTAGTCCTAACTATAAACTTTTTTCCAATCCGGTATCCACAAAGTGACCTCTTTATCAGCCGTTGCTAACAACAGGAGTCGCGGATTGAACGATGCCATTCTCGGCACACCTTGCTCTGAGTTGAAACTTACCAGAGGTTCTATTTCAAGTGTACCCAGGGCCTCACCGCCGCCACCATAACCATTACCCAATTCCATTAATGGTGCCAAATCCCACATCAACAATCTCGAATCTCCAGAACCACCATATACAAACCTGCCATCAGGTGAAGCTGTCGTTGAGCCTGTGTCTGGAAAAGCTCTAGGTCCAAACAGAACTGATTTTCTCAACACAGCTTTGAGTCTTCCATCAAATGCATCCAAGACTAAATGATTTTCGTTGGTCAGAAATGTGATGATGACATGGGATCCATCATTAGTGAATTCCAATTTTGTGATTGGTACTTTTTTCAGCTGCTGATATTGTTGCGGTATCTCAAATGTCGCAAATGGTGGCTTGTCAAAGTTTTTGATGTCGTACAACCCAACTTCCTGTGTCTCTGAAGAAGCAACAGCGAAAACAAACCCAGATGGATCAAATGCTACAATACCGGGTGCCTTCAAACGCATCGTCCCTTTGCAATTGGCTGTTCTCAAGTCCCACAACTTCACTGTGTTATCAAGGGAGGAGCTCATGAATAAATCATTCATAGGTGCCACTTCTAATGCAGTTACCAAGGCCTTATGCCCTTTGTAATACCTTAGGTAACTGTTGTCATGTAGTGATAAATATCTAATTGCGTGGCCATCTTCATTTTTCGTTGAGGCATGAAGACAACTCTGGGATGAATGGGTGAACCTTGCTAAGTGAGTACCAAACTTCTTACTCAATATTGGCTTCACATGGGTTCCTTTCGTGACATCGTATAATTGAATCGATTCATCTACGCCTGATGAGATCATGTATTTCCCCGTATCATCAAAGTCTAACGAGGTTATAAGTTGGTCCAGATGATGGTAGTGTAATGTCTTTGACGGTTTAAAGCTTTTCATCACATCTTCGGTGATTTTGAAGTTATTTGGTGATGCCATTTGTGTGTGAAAGCTTTCTAAAGCTCCTTGTGAACTCTTTTCTCAATCGTATAAAAAAAAAAAAAAAATATTCTTTGGCGACATGTGAGAAGCTCGACTTCCTGATATAGTAATTCCTCTCGTGAGAAAGTTTCAACCACAAAAACATAGAAAAAATGATAGAAAAAACTCAGCTATCAGATTTGAAACATGATTGTTCTGTATACCAAAAGAACCCGAACTGAGAATCCCATCTCTACCAATTGTTGTTAGGTGGCACTTCGATATGGAAGAGAACGGTGAGATTCAGCTAAAGGGTTTCATTCAAGAGGTTGGTTTTTGGTATCCTCAAGATTTAAAAGATGAGTTCTCCTTTCAGCGTCAAACATTACCACCATTATAGTTCAGTTGAGTTAAGTTTGCTGCCATCACTCTACGAAGCGTCACTATACGAAGGTAATCATTTTACCGTCGTATGCCATTTGAGGTCACCAACAGAATTGCTGAAACCCAACTAAATCATCAATGGAGATATAACCAAGAATCCAACGTTTAAGTCCAATCAATGAGCAGATCTCTGCCAACCGGTGTTGGTGGCACATCACTTTGGCAGAGGGAAGTGAGACTGGGCTCGCTCTTGCTGAGTTGTGTTTCCTGTAATCATCATACAAGTTCTGTCATGTTTTGGAATCACATTTGGAACCTACAATCATTGCATCACTTCCATCATATGTCGTCTCACTTACAGAAAGCGAACCAAATGGGTTGGAAACCAGAATTAAGGACATCATTTCTGAAAGTCAAGTTAGAGAAACGATCTTGTTCCTCAAGGAGCAAGAAGGAACTTCAAATATTGGCTCTACGGAAATCACTTGATAGCAGGGATTACGCTTGATGTTGTCCCGTGGAGGTTGATTCTGCAAGACCTAAAGAAGGGAATTATGGATGACTCTAGCAATTTGCGTTTACTAAAACTCCACTTTATCAATTGGTGTAAGTGCTAATTAAGTTGGTTTGGTAAGTAAAGGTCTCATAATTGTTGAGATATAGCAGAGCAGTTATTTATACTGAACTTCATGAGATATGTTAAGTCAATGAATGCCGTTGGACATCTTCTTAAATCAAGCGTATTTGTATAGCTATACCGTAGTTATGTGCGTTGTATGCAAATAATTATGAATATGGAGGAAACCCAGTTTGGCTTGATTTCTCAGCAAGGGAGTGGTTATGGGGTGGTTCTTCTCATTAGATTATGTTTTGTGGCTTAAACCATATATTGTGAACTGAGCTGGTTGTCATTGTGGGTGTCTGCCAGACCATGACATCTAGAACGAGTATCCATAAATAGCACATCCCACTAAATAATGAACTTTGGAGAGTAGTCGATATACTGCGAAAATACATACTCAGTACACTTGATATGGAATGCAGTAGATACATAATAAGCATTTTTTCCACCAGACATTATAACTTCAGCACCTTGAAGCATAGCGATATTGATGGAAATATGCGATATACCCAGTCCTCAATATCTAAGCTAAATTGTATCTAATCGTTACCTGAGACTTCTCTATGAACTCGGCACGTATTGGGTGCAATTCCGCTGACCAAAGATTTTTTTAATTCATAATGATTTAGGGTACTTATTTTCAAATATATATGAAAACCTGTGAGTGATATTTTAACGAGATTTTTAGTCTCAAATCAGTTCTTTTCTCAGGGAGATCTGAGCAGAGCTTACATAATAATAATTAAATTATATCTCAAGATGCTACATAAGCTGGAGAGAAGTACGCAGATAAACACTCTCACTTCTGCGTAAAAGAATCCATGAACAAGCACTTTAAAGTGTTGGGAAACCATGCGAAGCAGTGTTGGGAAACAATGCGAGGCAGTGTTTGAATCATACTGTGTGATTCACGCCACCAATACTTTGTGATAGATGGCTTTGTGGTTGGGCCAATTGATCATGGTTCAAAAAGTTGTGATTTGGTATCGCCATTCCCCCTAGAGACATATTGTTATGAAAACAGCAGACTTATTATTCACGTGAATATAAAAATCGGTAGGCTCATGGTCGTCAGTGAAATTACGTCTGAGTTAGATAAAATCGAAATGAGATAACAAAGCTAAATTCTATGTCCCCCTGGTCGGTATTCAGATACAGTTTTCATGCAGGGGCGGGCGCGAATTGAATCCTGACGAACTACCTTTCCTTCGGGAAGATGTTCACATAGGCTGAATCTTACCTTATTTAATCAAATTCCGTCATACTAACTTTCACACTGTGGAATTTGAACTTTTTTATAGGATTCCGTCACACTAACTTTCACACTGTGGAATTTGAACTTTTTTATAAAATTCCGCCATACTAACTTTCACACTAGTGGAATTTGAACTTTTTTATAAAATTCCGCCATACCAACTTCCAAGTACTAACTTTCACACTGGCGGAATTTGAACTTTTTTATAGGATTCCGCCATACTAACTTTCACACAGGTGGAATTTGATCTTTTTTGTAGGATTCCGCCATACCTGAATTTGAACTTTTTTTATCAATTTACGTCATACTAATATATCACATATCTTTTTATTTTTGCTGATGAGATGTATTATTGATGGAATGTGTAATCGCAAATTTAGCTCATTGTAAGTATCACACTGGTTGTATTGCCTGGGCTTAGATTACGAATCATTTCTGGAGTGTTTGCTTATGTATAATCCCATTTTATTTTTCTGAGTGTACCTTTTTTTGTGGTTGGTATTCAGTGATAGTGTTCATGCCCGGGCAGGCGTGAGTTGTACCCGCTAGAACCACTTTTCGTCTGTTTTTGAGTTTGTTAATGTGTATTCGCATTTTCACAGTTGATAGCTTTTAATTGTGTTAATTTTGAAATGATATTAAATAGGAGTAGATTTAGTATGAAAAGACATTGGAGATTATATTCTACAGGGAAAATTTTGATATCTAATCTATCTTACGGGCGACACAGAAAACAGAACAACTTAACCATCAAAACGCACTTATGGTAAATTAATTCTCTCCCAGGTTCTCTCATATATCATAAACCTATTGTTGAAACTATCCACTCCTGGAAAAGACGCCCATAACTGAGCCATTCCTGATCTAATTTCTATTAATGAACCCGTATTGCCCTCTCATCACGTAATTGATTTGGCTGGTGGAGGTAACACAATCAGTAGATGTACAGCTGAAGCTTTTGTGCATGGTAATGGTTCTGTTATCTGTTATCCATGACGACGCTGATGGAAGCTCTGTGGTTGTGGGACACACTTGCAGATGGCGCTGGCGCTAACGTTGGTGGGACTTGCAGCTGATCCTGGGTCTTAAAACAATTATCTTGAAATATCGCTGCACTTGTTGAGCTCTTGGATTATGGGATAGGAGAGTGAGTGGGTTGCTGATCATTAAGTGGCGGCTTGGGCTTGATCCCGGTTAGTGTTCACGGTACCAATACTACTTCATCAGCAATAAATCTGCTTCTGGTATTTGACTGGAAGCAAATTCTTGACCGATTATGCCTTTCTCTTTAGCCAACTGTATCCCTTTGGTAGTGAGTGTATGTCGTAATCATCAGCTTTCGAAATTCTGAACTCATTGAATTTGGGTAATCTAGAGCTAATTGAAAAATAGAAGACACATCACTTGAAGCGCCAAGGTCATCGTCAGTGGATTCACCATCTGTTACAAATGCACCAATTCATATATTATCAGCGGGAATTGTTTGCCACTATTGTTATTCTTTAGGTTCTGCGAACAAGTGAGTCATTGAGAATTAAAAGATTCATGGACAAGATGAATATTCCTTCCTCAATTTCGGGCTTGATTTTTTCCATGAGATAATCCTGTACTATAATCTATGTTATCTCTAATCGAGCAGTTGAAACTGGAATCTACCAAATTGAACTCATGCAATGTTCTTTGTGGTGGTGTTGTGTACCTGCACAATATGAATTGAATGTTCAACGATTGTGGAATTGGGCGTTTAGTTTCTGTCCTTGATATGACTTGATTTGTGATCTTCAAGTTTCAATATTCCAAAACATCGAAACATGTGTCATCATAACTGAAGCGAATTGGGATGATGAATTAGAAAATGATTTGTGCTTGATGAAAGACAGAATCACAGTGATGATTGCACCTTGTTCTTTGCCTTTACCTATTTTTTTTTTTTTTCTTTCTTTCTTCGCCAAACTCCCACACTTTGTAAGTTTACAGATATAAGTCCGATTGTTTGTCTAAACAGGATATGTCTCCGAGAGATGGATCAAAGTGAAAGTAAAAATTGTAAAAAAGTCCAAAAAGTCGATTTTGGAATTTTTTGAAATTTTTTTTCTGTCGCGACGATTTCTGAAATCCAAAAAATCTCAGCTCGAGCATTTTACTGAAAATCGAGAAAAAATCAAGGGGGGACCCTTGGGATTTTGATAAATCTCCAATTATTGTCAATAACTGACTATTATACATACAATAAATACCTAAAATAGCACTTAGTAGATACAGATCTCGCGTCTCTTTCTAATGAACATGATAAATTTGGCACTATAATTATTTTTGATAGCGTTATTGGTAGAAACATGTTATAGGTATAATCACTGATAGCTCAACGAAATCTTCCCCGAATGAACCCTAAGTAATTTCATCGGAGACCTTCAAAAGAGAAGTATTCTTTCTATACCAAATGGTTTATCGGTTTGTATCAGATGTGGTACTCATCGTGGAAAGTATGTGAAAATTGGTGATTTTCATGAAACTTTTTGACCTCAGATCATTTTTTTTGGTAAGAGGTTCAATTACTTGGGACTTGATTACAGAAGTATTACATAAGGAATTATTATGTAATTACCCAATTAGGAGAAAAGTTTTTGCAAAACTTGCGCGTAAGGCACATTAAATAGTGATGAACTCTTATCAATTATGCTTTGTTCAAGTTGATAAGAGTAACATAGAGGCAACAGCTCAATATCCTCAAATGCACGCGTTTTTAACGAGCTCGATACGACATCATAAAAAGTGTGCTATAAATACTCAACTAGGTAATCTTATTCAATTTTAGAAGACGCGTCAAAGAGAGAGTGTGTGCCTTGTGTGTGTGTGTGTGCCTGTGCGTGTCGCTTATAATTTCAGGCGCATGCAGTATTATTTATTATGTCTCTTTGCCTATAATCAAAAAGTGATTGGCTGACATGTATATTACAAACAGTCATATGTATTCACAAAAGGGGTTTGAGATCTACTATGATCTGAAGTTGTGGTGGTGAATTCTAAAATTGCACAGTCTTTGTGTTAGTTACTTGTGTTTCAGGTGGGTATGTGCTGATGATCGGTGATCATTCAAGCGTTGCACTGGAGCAAACCGATAATCCCATATTGTTCTTTTATTTAAGCCGAGGTGGGTCGAAGCAGAAAGAAAATTTTTCTTTGTTTAGAGACAGAGGCGGGTGCTGCATTGTTGAGTTTAAGAGTGTACTTAATTAACACTCTAAGTTTGGTCCAGCCCTGTTTGTTCGTTGATGGAACTATTGAATGTGTGTCGTGTATATGTATATTACCCCATGTAGTAAGCAAGAGCTAGTTAAGAATAAAAGGCACCTCATTCTCCTATCTACAAGTAACGCATTTGAGAAAAAAATAAGGAGACAAATATATTAACTTGTCTTTGTCTCAAATTAATCTATCAACGATTGATACTATTTGTATCAGGTATCTGAGCATCTGGTATATCACCGTTAATGTATAATGATATCAGTCATGTCAATGAATGGGGTCAATGCAACTCCAATGAGAACAACAGAGCCCAGAAAAGCTGGTTGGAGGTTGGAGAAGGCAAAACAAAGAAAGTCAGCGAGTAGATCCGACTTACAGTTGGATCAGAGTGATGAAAGTAATGATCACACTGAAGTGCAATTGAGCAATTACAACAATAATGATGTGAATATGGATGATGCCAGAAGAGGTGAAATTGATTCGAATAACAACGCAGAGTTGCAGACACATTATCAAATCAAGGATGACATTGAAAGCATAGGGAAGTCACCACCACGTAAAGGTACGGGACACAGTAGAAATACACATGGTCCGCCGCGCATACCTTTACCACCATTGCCTTCATCTCCGAATCTTCCTAGCTATCACTTCCATCAATATAATAACCATCAACAATTGATACCCATGAATTCCACTGTCCCAGAACCACCACTACAAAAAATGGTAGAATCAGTAATATATCAGTCCCCTGAGGAGAAAGTTGAGAGTATTCGAAAGAATTTGTACAATTTGAAGAAGATACGGAAGAATAGGTGGGAAGAGGCAGAGGCAATGCGTGTAAGGGGAGATATGGACCCATTGTCAGATTCAGAAGAAGAAATGGAGATACAAGATAATGAAGAAGCAGTAGTGATTGATGATAAGGAGAAGTTGAAGCTGATGAAGAGACATAGTCTGGCCATTAGTTTGTTATCAAACCATAGTGAATCGTCAAAGAGAAGTAGTGTGTACAGTAGGTAATTAAATCCCAATCGGGTAATTAGTTCAATTTCCCGTGTATTTTTAGTAATAAAAATTTAACGTGTTTGTTTGTTGTGTGTTTTTGTTTTGATTTGAAATTTTTTTTTCTTTGAGAACAGAGAGAAAAAAATTGTTGTTAATAATAAGAAGAAGAAGAAGAAGAAGAAGAGGGATCACCAAACAATACATAAGAATAAAGACAGCGGGTCTCTATCTATCTTCATATACACCGTCATCCAACCAACCAATTGAGTGGTCTATTTATCGCATCCTTCTTTTTATCAATCATTCATTTATTTATTTGTTCATCTCATCTTGATCATACTGCATTATTTTTTTTTCTATCTTGTTCATTCGACTAAGCCCATCGTCCCTTGATTATTATGTCAAATAATAGACTTTCTTTCAACAGTTTCAAAGATCCAGAATCGGGTGAGCCTTTTGCTCGTAAGAAGTCATTGGTCAGACATGACCGTGCCAGAGTGGATGATCCGTCTAATGTGCATTATCACTATTCACAAGTTGTTGCACAGGAATCAGATCATATAGCGGTAAATCCAAGCTCGACAGGTTTGAATCCAACTGATTTGAGTAGAGGGCCAAGCAAAAAATCACGTCATTCAAGAACTGTTGATGATAATGAGGATGACGAGGGAATACAGATGGAAGAACTTTCATCAAGAAGCAATAATGATTATGATGATGATGATGATGCAGAGAGTATTCATGTCGATCATGAAGGAAGAGAAATATATGGATTGAATGATGAGATCAAACAAGACCATGTTTCAAGAACAAAATCAGTGTCTAAGAAACCTTTGAAAAAGAATAGAAAACTGCAAGATGAAAAAACATCATTATGGCAAGCCTATTGCAACGTCATCACTTTTTGGGCTCCAGGTCCTATATTGAAATTGTGTGGTTTTGCTACAAAAGATAGACAGTTTGCATGGAGAGAGAAGATACTGTTGATATCTGTGATTTTGTACATTGGTACCTTTATCGCTTTTATCACTTTTGGTTTCACCGCTACTGTTTGTAAAACCAATGATATAAGATTGAGAAATAATGGGATCAACAGTGGTTATTTGATCATCAATGGAAGAGCTTATGATTTGACAGGTTCATCGCATCCAAAAGCTGCAGGTATCAGCAGTGGTGCAAACATATTGTATCCTCCTGTTAATGCTGGAGGTAAAGATGCGACTTTTTTGTTTCAAAATGTCAATGGAAATTGTAAAGGTTTGATCACACCAAGGGATAATTGCTCGATTCCGTATGATGATGAAGAATTGGCATGGTATATGCCATGTAATTTATTTGATCAAGATGGTTCCACTTCACCAAATTTCACTCAAAATTATTATGATGGTTACGCTTGTCACACGTCAAGTAGTGCAAGGGATCTGTACTATGATTTGGACGTGACGGGTGATGTTTATTTTACATGGGATGATATTAAAAACTCATCAAGAAACTTGGTCGTTTACTCGGGAGACGTGTTAGATTTGGATCTCATAAATTGGTTCTTGACAGATGATATAGAATACCCTGAATTGTTTGACAAACTCAGAGATGACGATTTGATGAAAGGCCATGATGTATCTTTGGTTTTATCGTCAAATCTGGATAGGAAAGCTGCCAAGTGTCTTTCTGAAATTGTTAAGGTTGGTGTCATTGATTCCACCACTTTGGGATGTATCCTGTCCAAGATCGTGCTTATTTGTTCATTGATTTTCATCTTGTCCATTGCATTTGCCAAATTCTTTATTGCTTGTTATTTCAAGTGGGCAGTACTGCCAAGGCAAGGTGCTAATCAAATCAGTGCTAAAGAGATGCAAAAGCGTGCAAGAAATCTTGACACTTGGGCTGATGATATAAATGCGCATGGACCAATACAGGATATACCAGATAGGCAAAAACCTAACAATCATAAAAAATCACTGAGTTTTGCAATGTTGACAAGAGGTTCAAGGTTGTCCTTAGGAGGTGAAAAACTGTTTGATCCATTCATGGATACCGATGCTAATAAACAGTTGATAGCAAACAAATCCAAGTATATAACAATGGGCACTGAGATGCTGAAGTATTCAACACAACAAGAAGATTTTGGTACAAAGAGAAATTCTGAGTTGTTCCCATCACATACGAGAAATTCATCAATACTCAATCCATTTGATAGCAATATGTCGTTCTTTGGAAATGATGATACCAATGAATTTAACGTTCAACAATTGGCTCTGAATTTGATACACCCAGATATTGTTCCACAACCTCCTGTTGATTACGAACCATTCGGATACCCATTAGCTCATACGATGTGTCTTGTCACATGTTACTCTGAAGATGAAGATGGTATTAGAACTACATTGGACTCCATATGTACTACTGACTTCCCTAACTCACATAAGTTGATCTTTGTGGTATGTGATGGGTTGATCAAAGGTAGTGGTAATGATAGAACTACACCAGAGATAGTTTTGGATATGATGGATGACTTTACAGTGCCACCTGAACAAGTCCAACTGTACTCATATGTTTCTGTGCTGCAAGGTACAAAGAGGCATAACATGGCTAAAGTTTATGCTGGTTTCTACAAATATAATGACCTGACCATCCCACTGGAAAAGCAACAAAGAGTTCCAGTGATTACAGTTGTGAAATGTGGTACTCCAGATGAGATGACCGTTGCTAAGCCAGGAAATAGAGGTAAGCGTGATTCTCAAATCATTTTGATGTCCTTTTTACAAAAATGTATGTTTGATGAAAGAATGACCCAGTTGGAATTTGAAATATTGTCCAACATATGGCGAGTCACTGGGTTGATGCTGGAGATGTATGAAGTTGTATTGATGGTG
>JAJLSS010000060.1:0-32403 GCA_030567755.1 Nakazawaea pomicola | reverse complement strand
GTTGGACCTGAACTACTGTAAGTACCAGTTGGCACAACGCTAGTTTCCGTTGTTGGGTTACCATTGGAATCAGTTGTTGTCATTGTGGTTAATGAACCAGTGGTTGTCAATGGGTTTCCGTTTGAATCAGTTGTGGTCATTGTGGTCAATGAAGCTGCTGGACCTGAACTACTGTCAGTACCAGTTGGACCTGAACTACTGTCAGTACCAGTTGGCACAACACTAGTTTCCGTTGTTGGGTTACCATTGGAATCAGTTGTTGTCATTGTGGTTAATGAACCAGTGGTTGTCAATGGGTTTCCGTTTTCGTCAGTGGTGGTCATTGTGGTCAACGAATCTGCTGGACCTGAACTCGTGATTGGGTCAGCATCAGAGGAGCTTTGCGTCACGAATCCAGTTGATTCTGACACTCTCGATGACTCGGATGGTGTGGACTTGCTTGTCTTGAATGATGAGCTTTTATCGGTCGTCGTATCAAACAAAGAGCTTGACGGTAACGAAGAAACATGGCCTGAGGTGGAGTAAGTGATAAAGGTCAAAGAGTCACTTTTCTTGAATGATTCAGTTGATGATGAAATGAGCGACGAAGATGAACTTGATAGCAACGATGAAGTAATTGATGAGCTGGAAATGATGGTGGAACTCCTGTCAGCTGAACTCGAAGGCATATTGGACGTGCTTAAACGGGTACTGCTAGTCTCGTATGAAAATGAGGAGGATGGCATATCACTTGATTGACTCTTACTGGTCACGGATGGAAGTGAGGATGAAAACTCGTCACTGAAACTACTTGAGTACCCAAATGAACTGGATGAACCCCACAAAGACGGATTGATTGAAAATGAACTCAACGAAGATGGACTAAGCGTGGATGGGCTTATTGAAGATGGGCTCCACGATGATGAACTCATTGAAGATGGGCTCCACGATGATGAGCTCATTGAAGATGGGCTCCACGATGATGAACTCATTGAAGATGGGCTCCACGATGATGAACTCATTGAAGATGGGCTCCACGATGATGAACTCATTGAAGATGGGCTCCACGATGATGAGCTCATTGAAGATGGGCTCCACGATGATGAACTCATTGAAGATGGGCTCCACGATGATGAACTCATTGAAGATGGGCTCCACGATGATGAACTGACTGGCGGGAAAATGTCTTCGTTTTGATAGATGTAATCGGACAAAGGTGTGAGGGCCGAGGACCTCTTACTACCCGATGTCGATGATATCGTGAAATCGAAGAGCGCAGCCCCTCCTGAGTTGATGTATACAACTCTGAATGGGTAGTATTGGTTTGCTGTCAAAGTAGCATCAGCCAAATTAGTGGAATTAGCGGCATCAGTTAAGATCAAATACGACTCAGATCCAATAGCCGACTCATCGTTACATGCGAAAGCAACGTTTGTTCCAAGGAAAGCAATAGCAACATTGTCAACAGATCCGAAATTGAATTCATAAGTTCCTGTAACTGGAGGCTTGAAGTAACCAGTTAATTCAACTAAGAAAGTCTGCGAAGGTAATGAGTAGTTGTAAACAATAGAATTCGACAGGTCAGCATTAAATGAGAAGCCTGGGTTCAGTATCTCTGAAGAGAAATGCGTTGAGTCTTGGGACCTGTAGCCGTATGAAATGAAATCTAGATCAGCTTCAGAAGTGGTATCTCCCTCCTCGTAGCTATAGAATGTTGCAACTAATCCTTTTTTTTCACTGACGTTCTCCAAAGCACAAGATTGCGGAATTGGTGTCAGGTAGTGGTAAATGTAATCAGCCCAGTTCGTTGAAATGACAGCTCCAGATGGTAATGTCAACGTGAATGCGAGGTTTGCTGCTCCTTGAACATTCAGGTAAACGATTCTTATTGGATAGTAATGGTCTTTGACAAAGGACACACGGAGCAACTGAGCTTTCAGATTATCAGTTTGGCTAAACAATAGATAGTCGTCCGACCCTATGGTTTCTTTCACACAGTTGAAAGCTGTTGGTGCGCCAATGAAAACCATGGCACTATCATCCAGAGGCTGTAATTGGAAGATGTAGGTGCCTGTTTCCGGCGCTTTGAAATAACCCAATAATTCAACCAGAAAATTTTGAGCGGATAAGGTGTAGCCATATATTGTGTTGACAGTGTCGTCAGCACCAAAAGAGAAAGCGGGATTTGACACTTTTGTAGATGTATGTGCGAGTGTCTGTTGCTTATAACCCGAGGACATATATGCAGTGTTGTAAGCTGAATTCTGATCACCCTTAGTAAATGAATAAAAGTTGGCAGTGAATCCTGTACTGCTGCTTGTAGTCTGTAACCCACAGTCTTCTAAGACAGCAGGCTTATACTGAAAAATGTAATCACTCCAGTCGTCCAGAATCTTTACATCAGAAGGAGTTGTGATTGCTATCGAAAATGCAGATCCTCCCAGAACATTCAGATAAACAACCCTTATAGGATAATATTCTCCTTCTTGTAATTGTATCTGTGTTTGATTTGGGTTGTTGTAGCTGTACTGGTTGAAAATAAGATAGGACTGGGAATTGGTGACCGTGCCATCACAGCCAAAAGCGGTACTTGAACCAAAAAAGGCTATTGCAGTGTCATCCAGATAACCCAACTCAAAAAGATAGGATCCATTTTCAGGTGCTTTGAAGTAACCTGTTAACTCTACCAAAAAGTTTTGGGCTGTCATCCGGTAACCGTAAATTGTGTTGATCTTCTCGCTACTTGAAAAAGAGAACGAGGGCTCGCTTACACCCGTAGATAAATAATTCCACTGGGCATCCTTATATCCAGTTGACATGTAACTCACACTTGCTGCTGAAGAAACATCTCCACTTGTGTAGGAGTAGAAATTAGCATCGAATCCTGACTTTTCCACCACCAGCGGTACAGAACAAGAATCAGGCTTTTGCAGGTTGTACTGATAAATATATCCTGACCAGTCGCTTGAAATTGTTACCCCTGATGGAGTTTTGATAGAAAAACCCAAGCTACCTGCACCCTTTACATTCACGTAAACAACTCTCAATGGATAATATTCCCCTTTGGAAAAAGAAACTTGGCTTGTTTGAGCAACAGTGTTGCCATACTTTTGAAACAATAAGTATGACTGTGATCCAACAGAATTTCCTCCACAATCGAATGCAGTACTGCCGCCTATAAAGACCATTGCGGCATCATCGACAGAATCCAACTGGAAAGTGTATGTACCGTTTTCTGGTGCTTTAAAGTATCCAAGCAATTCAACAGCAAAATTCATACTTGGAGTCTGGTATCCATAAACAGTTGGATTGATAACAAGCAAGTCATAGAAGGAAAAGGCCGGAGCTGTAAGATTGTAGCTAGTGTGCAAAAAGCTCTTCTCTCTGTAAGTGGTGGACATGTAAGCTGCACTAGATGCAGAAGCTGTATCACCGCTTGTATAAGAGTAAAAGTTAGCAACAAAGCCAGCAGAGGCTCCGTAATTTTCTAACTCACAGTATTCCAACGCATCGGGATCATATTGGAAAATATATTCATCCCAATCGGCTGTAATTACTGGACCGGATGGTAAAGTCATTGAGAAAGAAAGTGAAGCTGCACCCACTGCATTCACATAAACAACTCTAATAGGGTAGTATTCTCCTTTTTTCAAATAAATCTGGGTACGTTCTGTTTCTGTGTTCCCACCGCTTTGAAAAAGAAGATAAGATTTCGAATCAACGGTACCGTTCAAGCACTGGAATGCTGTATTAGATCCAAAAAAGACCATTGCAGATTCATCTGCTGTGTCAAGTTCAAAAAGGTAGTTACCAGTTTCAGGTGCTCTGAAATAACCTGTCAATTCTACAGCAAAATTTTGCTTTGTGAGTTCATATCCATAGACGGTATTTGTGGTTTGTGATGCTGCAAAGGATATATCTGGAGCTGCAATTCCCTTGGAAGTATGTACTGAACTGCTACTTCTATATTGAGCGGACATATAATCGACACTGCTAGCTGATGTTTGATCCCCCAGCTTGTAATTGTAAAAATTAGCGTTGAATCCAGAGGTTGAGTCAATGTTTTTCAAATCGCAACTATCAGGCACTGATGGGTGATACTGGAAGATGTAGCTGGACCAGTCAGAGGAGATCCTTTTGCCTGAAGGAGTGATTAATTGCATACTCAAAGACCCATCACCTTTGATGTTCAGATAGACGATTCTCATTGGATAGTAATTCCCAGCAGTCAAGTATACTTCTGTTACATTTGTGTTAACAGCATTCGTATCCTGGTATAACAAATAATCACTTGAACCAATGCTATTGTTACCGCACTGGAATCCGGTTGAAGATCCAAACAAAATCATAGCAGAATCATCAGGTTTTTGAAGAATGAATGTGTAAGTACCATTTTCTGGGGCTTTGAAATAACCCATTAGCTCAGCAACAAAGTTTGCATCAGTCTTATAACCAAAGACAGTAGGATTTGGGTTGAAAATATTGGTGCTGAAAGAAAATTCAGGATTTGCAACTCCCTCAGATGAATATCTTAAAGACCTAGAGTTATACCCTGAAGACATGAAAGAAACATTATTTGCAGAAGCACTGTCGCTGTAAGTGTAATCGTAGATCAGTACATCAAATCCAGCTGCAGGACCAAAGTTATCCAACTCACAAGAAGCGGTTTCGTCTGGTTGATACTGGTAAATGTATGAGGACCAAGTGTCCTTTATTACTGTACCTGATGGGGTTGTCATTGAAAACCCAAGAGTCCCGACACCTCCAGCATTGGAGTATACCACTCTAACAGGATAGTATTCTCCCTCTGAGAGTACGACGTTGGCACTTCCAGACTTAGAACTAGTATAAATATTGAATATCAAATAGTTTTCAGAACCGATATCCATGCTTCCACATTTGAGTGCATCTGAGGCTCCAATAAATGCCATAGCAGAATCATCCAGATAATCAAGTGTGAACAAATATGAACCTGTTTCAGGAGCTTTGAAATAACCGATTAACTCCACTAATAAGTTTTGAGCTGGAGCAGTATAACCGTAAACAGTTGGGGTCGATTGGCTGCTTCCAATTGTAATTTGAGGGTTATCAATCCCTGAAACTGATGTTCTCCATTCGCTGTTTCTATACCCCGAGGACATATAGGAAATACTCTTCACATTGGATGAATCCCCTTTTGAATAGTCATAAAAATTCGCAGTGAAACCTGTTTGATCGCTATAAGATAGATCCCCACAGTAGTCAACTGCAATTGCAGAAGAAATGAGGGACAATAATATCCAAAAGCAAGTAAGCTTCATTGTTGGTTCTTACGTTGTTGATGTTTTCTTAAAAGTTTCTTCAGGAAAATGGGGAAACAGAAGGAGATAAATAGATATATTCTACTTACTCGAAATGAGAGGTGCTTATTGATACCGGATCCCCTTCATGTTGACAAGGTTCAAGCATCATCCGCTCCTAAGTGACTTTGGCTGCCCATGTTCGAGTTGTATTATGTTCGAAGAGCACGTCAAAAAGTATTTTACTTCTTAGTGTGGTGTATTAGGCTGATAGTCAGACAAGGGTCAAGCATGCGCAAAAAATAATTTTTTACTTCCTTTTCTCGCGTAGATTACCGAGAAGTCTCGAGTTTGAAAAGAATGCAAAGATCTCCCTGTGACTATGGCCCTTTTTAACTACCTTCAGGCTTCTATTTTTGTGAGAGACAGATCCGAATACAAAGGGAGATTCTGTAGAAAGGCAAGCAGAGAAAAAGGGTATGCTTAGAATTGATTCTCTTTCAACGAATGTCAAATGCAAGAGACTGCTTTAGGAAAAAACTCGAATTATCATTTGACTGGCACTGAAATGGTGCCCCAAACGTATAGCAAGAACAATTTGACTTCTCGATGTATAGCATCACCATGTAAGCTGTGAATTTCTGATATCTACATAGAGTCCCCCCTTCACCGAGATAAATATCCGAGCATAGTAGAGAAATTCCGCAGAAGGCTGTGAACTTTCTTGTTTCGTACTCGAAGAACCGAAATCTTTGCAAATTCAGGGAGCTTAAATCTGTCATCGGCAGACTTAAAATGTCGAACTTACATTGTTCGTACAATGTAGTCTACTATGTGTTACTATTGCAAGGGTTGAAAACGGAAAAAAAGCCGGATTTAACTTTCGTGAGTACTGAAAGAGTATCACTGTGTCATCAATGTTCAGTTTTCGTTGTATCACGGAGAGTCATGGGGTCGATTATTCTCTAGCTTGTAAATCGCGAAACAAAAAATAACAAAAAATATTTGCCTTTCGCTAAAGAAGCAGGGGTGGAAAGGGCAAAAGTACTTGGAAAACCTCAGCGGAATTCACCATCCAAATAAAGCCTTCAGATTTTTTCTCTTAGCCGAGTACTATCGCATGCATAAGTTGCCTCAAAATCTGTTATAACGAGGGGTAACGGAAGCGTGCCGCTTAGAAGAAACCTGATCAATTGCCTTCTATTTTATTTTTTGTCGAAAAATTCTCTACAGAGAGCTTAGCTTGGAGAACCAATCGATAATTCTGCAAAAGACCTTTTTCAGATATGAAAAAAAGGTTGGACTTTGATCTTGACTAGTCTGCATTAACACGATAGCACCCATCCGTAAGAAACTTATAGACTCTTTCGTTATGAACCAAGCTATCTATCTCTTCCTGCGTGTGCTACGTAATTTGTTAAAAAGTAACAGTTCGTGAATTTAGGTTCAGCCATATTCGTATATTCGAATGTGCCCTGAGCAGATATAGGAAGACGGGCTTGGATTTTCGAGTAGCCTCCATGAGAGAGGTGACCATTCCCAATTAAATATCAAATGCTAATAGAGTATGCATCTTCCGTGAGCTCGAAACAGAAAAAAAAAACCACGTAAAGTCTCTGCATGTCGTGCTATCTTCCGAAAACAATTGCCAAGAGGTGCAACAGCACTTCCCAGTTGATGGAATTTTTTCCATAAACGTTACATAATTATGTCAGATATTGTTCCACAATGCCATGCCAGAATCCCACTCTCTGGCTGGGTGGCCGAGTAAATTCAAATTTTCTTTTTGAAGTCAGATATCAAAATATAGACTACTATATAATTTATAAACCCTTTGTTTTTTAAACTTAAGCAAAGTGGAATACGATTCCATCTCATCTGATCTTTCAAGTCGCTCAACAATTGTGGGGCTCTTCAACGCAAACTGAAAGCAGACTTAATAAGCGTAACTGTGAAAACAAGAATTCTAGAGCCGGAAGTGATCCGACCTATCACCACTGGTGACCCATGCACGGGTTTATAGCGTAATATACACAGTGACCACTATACCCAGTTCTCAGCGCCTTGTCTGTATGTAGGCAAAGGCGGAACCTATGGCTTCCCCGAATTGCACCCAATTTGACAAAAACTAGTGTCCCCTGAAAACCCAATTGTGAGTTTGATTAAAGTGAGCAACCTCTTAATTTTTGCAAAGACCTTGAGACCAAAGACTTTGTCATGGTTTCCACTCAAAGACTTTGGCTCAAAATCAGGAGTCAAGAATATCTCTTGAACAAACAATTTACTAAATCACAAATACAGTTTTACACCCAGATCTCGCTTTACACCTTAATTTTACATATTTCGCACAACAGCATTGCTGAAAACCGAAAGAGGACTTTTTAGAAGCGACCAGGCACGATACATAGAGCTACAGTTAAGGAAACTATATAACATACAAATATACGAGTTTACTCACTGCAATAGGACTACTCCCCTAAATGCCTCATCCTATTCGGCATAGAAAGTTCAAAACAACAATCTGGGCTATGAATTCACCACAGTATATTGAATTCCCAGGGTAGCAGGTTTCCCTGACAAAAGCACCCACTCCAATCTTCATGAAGCACAATCTTCAATTATTTGCCGACTTTGGCATTGGGCATTGGGTTATAGTGAAGCTCTATAATCCTCATTAATGGGTTCCTGTGGCATAGAATCACATCGAAGTTCAAGTAGCCCTATTGATGCCTGATCGTTTCGTATGGGGCTCTGAGCTTTCCTGGTTGGCAATATTATCCACTGATATCACTTTAGTTTCAGCCGCCTTTCATTGTGTAGCTTTTTCAGTTCCTGACGTTAAATTCTCAGTGTCATTCCAAAATTTGACAGCCTTCGAACACAGTCAGTCTTGCTCGTAGAACTTAAGATTTGTGGAAACTTAGTTCCAGAGGTGAGCGTGGAGTTCTATGATGATGACGGTGGCAACCTATATAATATGTGATATAGGATCATCAAAGGCACATGGAGTCCTATGATGATGGTGGCAACCTGTATAATATTTGATATATGATCATCAAAGGTGAGTATGGAGTTGTGATGATGGAGGAGCAGTTATCGGGCAAAGGCGAGCATGCTGTTCTGTGATAATGGAGGAGCAGTTATCGGGCAAAGATGAGCATGTAGTTCTATGATGATGGTGGCAACCTCTATAACGTTTGATATAGGATCATCAAAGGAGAGCATGAAGTTCTTTGATGATGGTGGCAGCCTATATAACATTTGATATAGGATCATCAAAGGTAAGCATGGTGTTCTGTAATGACGGTGGAACATCGACTGGCACAAGGTGAGATTGCATTTCCAAGAAGGTTGATACAGATGTGGAATGTCCTGATTTGGAAATCTGGACGGTGCTTAAGACCGAAGTGTATATCCAATGCTTGAGGAAATTTTGGAAGTCTAGATGTGAAGCTCTGGACTCAATTGAATGTGTTGTATGTGTTCCAAAAAGGCTGATAATATGAATGAAGAAGAAGTGATAGAAATATAATTAGAACTCGAAATGGCTTGGGGGTCTTTTTATATTCTTTTGAATTTGGCTTTGTGGTTTACTTTTTTTTTAAAAATTTAAATTGATTTTACTCAGATTGTTACACAAAACCAAGTCCGAAACAGACCACTTCAGGAAATATGTGCACATAATTACTACTTTTGGCAACCAAGCCTGAGGTAAGAGTATCATATTGGGTGGTTCAAGGTGCTCTATATTGTGAAGTGAGAGCTTATTGACGAGTTCAACTTGCTTCTGTTCAATAACCCTGACCTTGTCTTATATCTACTCAAATCTTCCTTCCCCCCTGAGCAGAAACAACGCCAAATCCAGTAAAAAGTTTATTTCCATTGCCTCGCATGTTTAAATTGGTGAATTGTTTCAGCGCTTGTCGTAAGTAGTATGGAGGGCCCATCGATTATGTTCACTTCTGTCTCCGTTCAAGGATCAGTTCGAGGACCACGTTTTCATTGACCATGCTATCTTCACTTGTTAAGGTCACTAAAACTCTTTCTAAAGCTCCATCATACGCCTTGCTAGTCCGTCTTTATATGAGAGGTCAGCGGGAATTATGAATTGAATTGAAGAAACACTGTTTCCAAGTTGGTATAATCCCTTCTAGAGAACCGAAGGGGATTACATAAGCACTATCTCGCCCGAATTGGTCTTTAACTTCAGTTGAAGGGGATCGAAGAAGCAACATTCCAAGGGCTAATCCTCTTGACAGAATTGAAAAAAGCAAAGAGTCAAATCACAGTCCTTGTTTATGGCGCTGTCGAATGGCCATCCAAAGTGGACTCTTGATTCCGATTTAAGTATATAATGACATCAGCGATGCTCAAAGTGAATTGGGTCAGGGGGTACGCTTTAATAGAATAACACCATATCATTAGACAACCAGGCTGCTCAGAGAAGTGCCAGATACCACAAGGGTCTTATTAGTTATCTTAACAACCGCTGAGTTTTGATCACCGTCGCTAAGTGAAGAAATTAACAAAGACCATTTTGAATTGACAGGTGATTGAGAGGTAAGCCAGAATACATGAGGAAATAGACTTACAAGTGTTAAGCAATTAGGTGGATCAACGCTAATTATGGATATCTGAATGAGACAAGATACCACTTATACTCGTACAATCCAAAGGCTCCTAGCCTGACTCAAGTTTGGAAGCAGTTCTCAAGCTATCAGCACAGGTGATCGAGGAACTGGCTCCTTTAGATTGGCTGACGTTTTTACTGCGAAGTTTCAATCGTTATCAGCGCTGAGAAACTTTATAGCTTTAGCTGAGTCTTATCGTCCTAGTGAAAGATAGGTCCTTGGAGAGTTACAGCTTGTAGTAAGTCGAAAAGGTCCTTACTCTCTCTCTCTCTTGCAAATGTTAAGGATTATTCTCACTTTTTCTCTCAAATTTCCTTTACTTAAGAGCTAAATTACATCAATTTTAGTAAAAATTCATTTCGAAAGGATTTAAAAAAAAACAAAATTGTAGGATTTTACAGTTTAGAGACTCGAATACAGTGTTTGTCAATTGTCAAAGCCGACAACAATTTCCGACTATGTAGTTTTACAATTGGAAATACATAAGTGAGTGTCTTGAATCTCTTTATAACGCCGTTGTAGCTATAAATAGAAGAGATGGCGACAACAAATTATTTGACACTTTCAACGGAACCTGAGGAGTTTGCATTCTCCACGGTTTCAACCTCATCCTTATGTTCAGTTTCAGGCTTATCGTCGAATCTATCACCCTTGCTCAATACCGCACCGAATGTTTCCTCGTCCATGCCAAATGACTCACCAACACTCTGTTCTTCTTTAGAAAGTGCGAATGGACCTGGATTTCTTTCAAAGATGGCATCCATCTCCTCCAAAGTATGACCTGCAGTTTCAACCAAAAAGAAATAGTTCATAAACACGAAAGAGGCATTGATCACGGCCCAAATGACGTAGAATTTGTATTGCAAATTTTGAACACCAATTGGAGTAATCATAACAATGAGGAAATTGCAAATCCACTGGGTGGCCATGGAAATGGCATTTGTTCTTGATCTGTATTGCAATGAACTTATTTCTGGGGAATAGCACCACGATACTGGTAACACACTTGCACCGAACACGTCAAAGAATAGGAAGAAGAACAAGGTTGTAACTATTCCTGACTTATACGTTCCAATGTAGTTGGTGATGGCAATGACAATCATACAAATAGAGAGACCAGCACAACCATAAATCATTGTCTTTCTTCTTCCAAACGTATCAATGTATAAGAGGGGAAGGAATGATGCCAGACAATATTGTGTAGCAGCACATGATGCTAAGATCAAAGACAAGTTTCTGCTCAACTTGACACTTTCTTCTAATAATAATGGTAAATAATAAGATGGTGCATTTATACCTGAGATTTGATTCATCATCAAAGGCATCATACCCAATAACATTCTCTTCAAATTAGATTGTTTGTCACCCTTTTTGAACAAGTTTTTCAAGGTCAGTTCACCTCCAGCCTTTTCATGCAAGTACGATAATCTAATCTCTTCGAAATCCCTGATCACATTTGGATGTTGAGAATCAGTTGTGTCTTCTAATCTTGCCAAAATATGTAACGCCTCATCATATCTGTCTTTAGATATCAACCATCTTGGACTTTCTGGTAAAAACGGTAAGACAGATAAGACACCGATGATGAAAATCAATTGCACAAAAATTGGGAATCTCCATTGGAACGAGGTATTGGTAAAATTGGTTGCATAACCTAACCAGAAACTCAAAGCGACACCTGAGATCAAAAGCGCAGTTTCACATACCAAAGCTCTTCCTCTTGATTTATGTGAGGTCAATTCTGCTTGCCAAGTTGGGATAGCAGCTGAATTCATACCATTCCCAATTCCAGAAACAACTCTACCAATGCATAATTGGACTATCTCATATGAAGTACCCTGCAATAACGTACCAATAAGCATGATGCATTCACCAATTATGATGGTCTTTTTACGACCTAATTTTTCACCATACAGAAATGCAATAAGACCTGATCCGATAAAGGAACCAACATCGTACAAGGAAGCAATGCAACCTTGTAACGTTGAAGATGGATTGTTGAACTGTCTTACAAAAGGAGTTCCACTTAAGATACCGCCCATCAAACCTTGATCATAACCGACAAGGATATATTCAAATCCAGAAGCAAGCACAATTGCCAACTTCAAACTACTGCCCGTGAGATTTTTTAACATTATTATTTGTTGATTTCAAAGTTTAGCTAGCACTCAATAAAGGGTGTATTTTTAGTGAGAAAGGCTCATGATTATATATGTTTTCAACACGAGGGACTATGTAACAGAATAGATGATCGACAATAAACCAAGACTCCGGGTCCCAATATAGAAAGGTTGGCATAGTTCTCCACATATGAAGAGGCTATCTAATAAATTGTGACAGGCAGAAAGACAATAGTAACTAGTTGTAGCAAAGTGGGGTCGACGTCATAATACATCAAATCTCTCGAAGAAAAAAAGGAGAATGGGACAAGTTTCAAAATCTGGAGAAGGAGATGGAGGAAAAAAGGGAAAACATAGTTGCCCCTGAGATTGATACAGCGTACTATGTATGGAAAGTCCTAGATACAACACAAGATACACAAGATTAAGCCATACCCTGGATAGCGATTTATATATCAGTCATCAAAACTATCTTTCTATCCCCTGAAGTAATCAAAATTTAAGGTGTGCCTATATTCAAAATAGGCTGCGATTTCCCAAAACGCGATGGTCTGAGCCAAGAGAGACTCAGGGGGCAAGAAACCTTCTTTGGGCAATCTTTTCCCCGAGCCCAGTAGATCGATTGAACACTCAACTTCAAGCACATGATCAGCTAAGTGGACTAAATAGAACAATATTGCAGTTTGTTTCCGGATCTGTGGATGATATCATCGTGATCACATCCTATTTCTCGTTTCGAAATTAATTTGTTTACATTCATAACTATTGTCTTCAAGCGAAAGAACGATTTCAATATATGTAAATATTGAGATGAGCTGAAAGAGAGGGCTAGCTCTCAGGGAATGAGAAGAAGCTTAATACAGTAATCTTAGCCAACACTATAATACATCCCCTTTGTCCGTCTTCAACTTCCTCTCTTGATAAGCCGATGATCATCTCCAGAACTATGAATGATGGCAAACAGATGGCAAACAGATGTCAACAGATGCCTTACTTCGGCTCAAATACGTACAAATGTAACTAACAGAAGAAGGCGTCTATTGAAATGTAGAACTAGTGAGAATCATATGTACAAGTTAGTTCTCCTTCTTTTCAGCGACAGCTGCGTCTTTTCTTATCTCGTTCCATTTACTATCAGCGCCAACGTTATCCTGTATTAATGGATTTCCCTCCTCATCGTATTTTGGTATTGGAATGTCATTTCTCAAGTTGTTATCTTTTTTCAACTGCTCTCTAGACATGGAAATATGTTAGCTGATTTGCTGTTGCTGCTGATTGTGGTCTGTGTGAACTTGAATACTTACATCACTATAGGTTCAAAGAATTTAACTCCTTCAACAGCTGTTAGTAAATGTATTTAAAACGACTTGAGATGTAATAAATATCTGTGGCATACCGGTATAAACACCAACACCAACCATGAGTCCCATGGTGACAAGCTGATGTGTTCTTATGGCCATTTTTACAGTAAGCTCTTGATCGAATGGATTATTTGGTTGTTGTGTTTGTGGTGTTTTTTTTTTTTTTTTTCCCTTCAGAAAATATTTAAATTCTCAACTCAGCTCATCTTCATCAAAAGTCACTCAACAGTAACAATACAGGATAAAAGTATGCCAGAAGAGACCAAGACATATTTAAAGTTCCCAAAATCTTTGGAAGACAATGTTTTACAGTAAGCGCCACTTTTTTTGCAATCAAATTGATCCATGAAACTAACTCTTTTCGAAGATATGACCTCAATATGCTACCATCTTGCATATCCGTCCATGAAAGTAGTATAGCTTTAGGCCATGAATCTGGGGTCACTGTTTTAAGTGCCATTCCAAGTGACTCCAAAATTAATCTGTCAGTGACAAACAAATTTGCTAGAAGCTTCACATTCAAAGTTAATAAAGGTTATGATACTTTAGCCGATGATATACAAGATCTCAAGTACTCGTCAAATTATATAGTGGCATCTGACATTAACGATGCATTATTTGTGGTAGATCATATGAACTTCAGAGATTTTAGAATCCCATCCGTATCACCATTGTCTTCTTTTGACATTCAAGGAAACTTCTTAGCTGTTATTTATTCAAACAAGGTGTTACAAATTTGGGACCTTGCGAATGAGATGGTGAAAGTCACAATTCCTAATTTGAGAAATGCAGACCTTGTGAGATTCAACAGAGATAAAACAAGTGAGGTGATAGTCCTCGAGAGAGGAAACTTAGTGAAGATCATAGATTGGAAACAGGACAGAATAGTTAAGAAGTACAAGTTGAGCTCAAACGATAAAATTATTGATATCATAGGAAACAGAGAACCAGTTCTAATCCACAAAGAAGATTCATCAATTTATCTTCGACCATCTTTAGGATCCCTGTCATTTGGACATATGATATCAGGTGTTATTGATGTGATGGG
Organism: Nakazawaea pomicola; assembly: GCA_030567755.1. NCBI lineage: Eukaryota > Fungi > Ascomycota > Pichiomycetes > Alaninales > Pachysolenaceae > Nakazawaea > Nakazawaea pomicola. The sequence goes on along the minus strand of JAJLSS010000060.1, from coordinate 17,985 downwards.
TAAGAAGACGGAAGTCAAATCAGTGTCCAAGAATGCTGTGGTAGACGGTGAAGTCTCCAAAGATATTGTTGCACTGATTGCCGGAACGAAGCTCTTCATAATCAAACAACAACAATGAGCATTGTCTCCGAAAAGTCGTGTTGTCAAGGTTAAATTGAACCCAAACCAAAAAAAAAAAAAAAAAAAAAAAGATTTCAGAAAAATTAAAATTTTTATTCTCTAGGCATCATCTTACAGTATTTAACAGGAACGAATCGAAGGAGATACAAGATGGGAAAGTTAAAGAAGCATTCAAGAAACTCCCGTATAAGAAGACTGCAGCAGAATTTGGGAAAGGACGCCAAAATTGGTGCTGACTCTCAAAATGACACTGCCAGAAGCAATAGAGTTTTACCTTTAATACAAAAATTATCGTCAGCATCACCAAATGAAAGATCAATGGCTCTTAGTGCCATCTCAGTGTTATGTGACGATGAGAAACTTCGTAAGACAATGATGAAAGAGAAGTTGGTGAATATTGTAATGGAACAATGTCTTAATGATAATAACGATGAAATTGTGGTTGAAAGTTTTGGATTATTGAGAAATTTGGTCATCGAAGAAGGTTATGATGTTGCCAAATTCTTGCTCAGGTCCAAGATCTTGGTCGCTATCGAGGCAAACCTTGCCAAGGCTTCGAAATCTTTTGAATATTTACACAGTGGATCCACGGTGAAAAATGATGAAAAACAAGTATTGTTTGATTTTGCAGAAAACTTGGTGGGGATTTCAACAAGCTTGGCAATTGTTGATCAGGAATTATTTGACGAAGTTTACGCACAAATTGGATACGTCGTGAAATTTGTATCCGATATCTTGCAGTGGAACCTTTCAGACATGACTTTGAAAATACCGTTGAGGTTGTTGAGCGCCCTCTTGGACTTTATCTACCAATTATCAAACCAGTCGACTGACTTCATTTCCAGTATATCACAAACCATTTTCATATCACAATTGATTGAATTCGAATCTAAAAACCAATTGAATACCTTAAGCAAGACATATATCGAAGCTTTGAAATTTCACTTCGGTGAAGTCGGTGGCATTGCAAACAGGGATGAATTTGTTTACAATTCATTGAATTCCATCATTTTGAATATTTCTGCCATCGATGTCAAGTCTAGTTTGGAGATAGTGAGTAGACCTATTGATAATACTGAAAACCTCAGCAAAGATGAACAGAAAAAGCAGTTAGGTGCAAGAAACGATTTGGAGAGTATTGATATATCATTGGATTTAATCGCCACGTTGATTGAGTTTAATGCATCTGGAGGGGAAGAGCAAGAAGCAAATTTAAAATTGGATGATCTATTGATACAGTATTATTTACAAACTATTGTATCCCTGTTGTTAACCTTTTTGTCATTCAAGGATCAGTCGTTCTTAAACAAGTCGTTGATCTGTTTAAACAACTTGTCATGGTTGTTTTTCGATATTGAAACAAAACCTGTTGAATGGTTTGAAACGATGAACAAGATCTGGGATATAGCATTCACAGATTTTGCTTCATTACAAGAATCCTCAGATGTCGAATCGATGACGGATTACTTGAAATTGTTATGGGTCCTTGCCAGATCATTGGGTCAATCATTACAAGGAAAGATCACAATACAACAAATTCAACCAATTTTACAGAAATCGAACAATATTCATGATGCACTAGAAGATGTTGAGTTGATCAAAAACTATTTCACATCCTTGATTGGATTCTTGGCAAGTATTGCTCGTATCCGATCCCAAATTGACATCACGAATTTGATTGGATCTCATTTATTGCATTTGATCAAATCATCAATGGATATCATCAACAACGATCAAGTTTCTGAAGACATCAGGATCTTGAAACTGTCATATCTATTTCAATTAGTATTATTGGAATCAATCAGTGCTATGTTTGAAATATTTGATGACAAGAGTCACGATTATGACGGTCCCGTCTTTGTTGCCAATAACTACATCCAAGAATTATCACTCATTGAACAAAGTTTGAAACCTATTTATAAAAAAATTGATAAGAACAAAGATGTATTTTTGAAATCAAAACTGGAAGAAGTTATGAACACATTGCCTAGGTTTATTGATTACAAAGCTAATGAATAAGCAGCTTTGATCTTTAAAATTACAATGTTTATATAGAAAATTCACACAACAGCATTATATATATATATATATATATAGAAACCATCAAAAAGAGCTTCAATCACCGAAAATCCACCTCAACTGAACGTATATTACATGCCTTGACACCATTTTGTCAACTTCTTTGAAAACTTGTCTAACTTGCGGGAGCACCATATTTAAGCGCTTGCTCTTTAACTTTCTTCTCATATTCAACTCTATTCTTACCAAAAGCTCTCCATGCCGGTTCTTGAGCTGGAGAATCTGGGTTCGGACTATCCAACAACTCCTGTACACCCAACACTATTTGCTTCAACGTGATAGCAGGCCTCCAATCTTCTTCTTCGTTCAATATCGATAAACAAATTGTTCCTGATGGGTATACATTTGGATGGTAAAAACCTTTTGGAAATCTAACTTTTGGGGGTTTGGATGGGTAGTCATCAGGGAAAGAGATCGTTAGTGGGTATACACCACCAGCCCATAATGTGTTCGGCTTTCCAGGTATACCCGCTGTCCATGTTTGTAAATCCAAGGAACCGTCGCCTGCTTTATTTGGTTTTGCGTAAAATGCAAATGGATGGTCTTTTCTCCATTGTTTTCTGTGGTCAGTGGGAAGTTAGTACATGGTTCTATGTTTCATCTATATGTGGAACATACCTTTCTTCTTGAAGACGATTTTTACAAAGACTTGACATCTTTAAAGGCTTCTGTGAGTTTGTGGTTTCAAATCTTTGGTTTGTTCCATTTTTTTTTTTTTTTATTGTCATTTTTGTGTCTGTTTTTTTTTTTTTTTTGTTTTTCTTCAACAACCAAAAAAAATAAAAAAGTAGAGACAAATAAATCAGCATAAAAGGAGACATAAGATGAGTGAATACAAAGAAGGAAAACAAGAACAGATGGACGATTTGGACGACTTGGATGACTTGGACAGTTTGCTTGACGAGCTAGATGATGAAGTGTTGAGCAAGCCTCCTGGGTCTGGAATCAATGAAGAAGCAGCAACAGCAGCACGAGATTCTGCTCCAATTTCTGCAGGTTTATCCACATTGGAGCAAGGACAGGATGACAAGACTAGTTTAGAGGATGAATTCCAATCAATGATGAAAGAGATCCAAAATAAGGATCCTACGTTGGCTACTCAGTTGAACGACTTTGTGGAAGATTTGAGGAAAGACGATAACAACAACAGCACAACTACAATCTCGTCTGATAACAAAAAGATAAACAACAATGATAAGAATAGAAACTTTGAAGATATAGTGTCCGATACGATAAACAGATTGAAACTGTCCGGTGATACTGTGGACAAAGAGATCAAAGAGGAACAATCCGAGGATCCGATATCACAATTATTGAAACAGTTAGGTGATATGAAGATGGATGGTGAAGGCGAAGACGGTGATGAAGAAGGTGGGAACAGTGGCGGATTTGGAGATGTGTTGATGGACATGTTGAGCCAATTGACTTCCAAGAGTGTGTTGTATGAGCCATTGAAAGATTTGCATACTAAGTTTCCAAATTGGTTGGAAGTCAACAAGACAAAGACTTCGGAGAAAGAGTTTGAGAATTATTCAAGTCAGTATCTAATCATCAATGATATTATAGTGAAATTTGAAAGTCCTGAATATCATGAGAAAGTTGATTCTGAATATATAAATATGAAATTGGAGAAATTACAAGATTTAGGAATGCCACCGGAAGAGATTATGAATAGTGATCTAGGTGGGATACCCGGTTTTGGTGGGTCCAGCAATGCCACAGGTGGTAATAATAATAATGAGTTCAATAACGAAGAAATCCCAGATGACATTGAAAAACAATTGGAAGAGACTTGTAAACAAACGTGATATGTATTATTTTTTTTTTTTTCACTTTTCCATGCTTATACAACATATATATCTCACTAAACGATTATTTCTCCAGCAATATTATGTTTGGCTTCATCACCTTCACCCAATTTTGCGGTACCCTTTTCCTTGTAGGTGCTCACAGCAGGGATATCTGCTTTGATCTTTGTTACCAAAGTCCTGAACAGCTTTGGATCAAGTCTTATCAACGTGTGTAATGGGATTTTCATCCATGGACTTTCTTCTTGTGGAACACCCATAAAATATGCATAAAGACATCTGAGCACGGCTTGATGTGTGATGATCAAAATGTTCTCTTGATTTTCCAATTCCATTATGATTGGTTCTAATCTGATGATAACATCACGATATGATTCACCACCACGATATCTGTATTCAAATTTATCTTCATCTCTCAGTTTGAAATCTTCCGGGAAATCTGTTTCAATATCTTCATATGTTAGACCATCACACAGTCCTGCATCTAACTCATCCAACAGTTTCCATGATTTCTGTGGATAAGGTAAATGTTGTGCAGTTTGTTGTGTTCTTTTCAAAGTCGAAGTCCAAACTTCTAACTTTTCATTATTTGGAATATATTTGGACACTAAATCAGGCAATTTTGCCAGATATTTGAAACCACGTTCTGACAAATCACTATCACCACCAATTTTTCCCTCCAAATTATACAAAGATTCACCATGTCTTGATAACCATACAGACCTAGGTTTGATGTGTAAATTCATAACGAAGTAGACAATTCTACTTTCCAAATAAGTTTGGATCTTATTGATGATGATCTGACAATTCACATCAATGACTTTGATAAATGTCAAATCATGATCATGTTGTACTGTTAGCGATTCATAAACTTCTTTATATTTATCAATTCTTTGTAAGAAATCCTTAACGGCAAATTCGGGATTCATTCCCTCGTAATCTGGAGATGTTGTCTTAACGTCCATTATATTGTTCATGATGATATCGTTATTTTCACAATAACTTTCTAGAAACATTGGTTCAATCTTGTTGGATCTAAGGATATCCAATATCTTGGATCTTCTATCCCTTGTTGAATTAGTTGCGTCCAATATACCGACAATCCCATTTTCGGTATCAAACCAATTCAACATGTCATGTATCAGCCCCTCCAAAGCATGATTTCTCCTTTTCAAACCTTCTTCGTTGTGATAATCGAAGAATTCAGCAGTTGGATGTGAATCTTGTTTCCTTCTATAAGAACCAACGTTGAAGTTCTTAGCCTTGATCGAAAGCCAACTCAAATATCTGACCAATTTCTGGGACATTAGGGATTTTCCTCTCAGAGGAAGTCCCACCATTACTACACATATTCTTATGTTATCCACATGGGATACCGTATACACTGGCATTGTTCCTTGTTCTTTCTCCTTGTTGTCTCTGTATAAAAATTAAACGCTGTTTAAGAATTTGAATTTTTTCTTCTCCTTTTAATTTGTTTGAATTGCGCTGTTTTAGTTAAAGATCCGATGAATACCCCGGATTTCATCGAAAATGTCATGTAATATCATAGAAATACACGGTATCTTCTACCTAACCTACCACGAAGATGTCACTATGATCTTTATTTACTAATTGACCATATACAATACATTTATCTGTCTACTATGTTGATTCATATATGATTTTGGTTCTGTGGTAGTGCACTACAGAGCCATATTGTCCCAATCGGGCAATCTCTCTTCATTTGCTTTTTGTGGTGTGTTTTTGTTTTTTTGTTTCGCCTCTGAGGAAAAACACAAACACAGGAAAAATTTTATTTACAGCATTTGGATCACAAGAGTGATAATACTACTTACTATATCTATATCACACCGATACAACCATGTCCTTCAATATCAACTGGTCAAAGACAAGGAACGATTTGTCTTCCATGACAACGGACTTGTTGAACAACGCCCTTAACTCGGGCAAATCAAACATCCTCACAAGTCAAATCGAAATCTTAAACTTAGAATTTGGAAATCAACAACCAAATTTCGAGATATTGGAAATTGGTGAATTAACAAAGCAATCCTTCAGAGGTATATTCAAATTGGATTATGAAGGTGACGCACGTTTGAACTTGAAAACTACAGTGGAAGCTAACCCGATCAATATCTATACAAACAACACAAAAGATTTGTACGGGGATGAATTGACCGATTTCATATCACCTAATTTTGTCATGTGCAACGATTCGTTTTCAATCCCACTTAATTTACAATTATCACAGATCAAAATCAATTCCATCATAATTATAGTATTCAGCAAGACGAAAGGTTTAACACTTGTATTTAGAAATGAACCTTTGGAAAAAATTGTCATCAATTCCTCCTTCGACAACATCAACCCCTTGAAAGATTTCCTACAGAAAAAGATTGAAACACAGATTAAAGACATCATCAAAGATATTTTACCATCTTTGCTTTATGAATTGAGTTTGAACTACGTATCCACACCAAACAATATTGAGGATATACATAAGAAATTGCAAGAAAAATTGCACGAGGATAAGAAAGTGCTATTCAAGGATATTGACGAAGAATCACAGGAGATGAGCGCTAAGAATTTGATGATTCTCTCGAGGTTAAGCGCCTCTTGTCAATCATTCGCCATCAACGAAGATCGTTTTGATTCTGGTGTCATGAACAAAACGTCATTGAAAATGTTGGAAACCAAATCAAACTCTCAAATTCGCAAATTCAAATTGCAAAACGTTGAAAACTTCACCGATTTAGACTTGGACAACTTAATCAGCAATATCAACAACATCAACAATTACAAGAATGTCAAAGTTTCTAGAAGAAAGATAAAATTAGGTACCAAGAAACCAAAACAGAAAGAACAAGATACATCTTCAATTGCCACTGTTACACCACCTCCTATCAACCCTACATTATTATCTACTTCATCACCAAAATCCATTGTCAGTGATGTTGAAAGTGATGACACTTGTTTTGATGTTTCCGGCGATACAGAGTTATCGAAACATGAAGATCACGAAGCAAGTTATATCAAGGATATCATCAAACATCCAATTCCACAATCGTTAAACATTCAATACGAATTACAACAATTACACAATCATAGACAACAATATTTGAACTCACCTTTGAAGTCGTCTTCACAATTCCAATTTGGATCTAATTATAGTACTTTGTTCAAAGGCTTGAACTATACAGGGGCTTCCAAACTATCACCACCTCCTCCTCCACCTCCATATACAACTTCCTGAGTTCAAACCTACTCATGTCATAGGATACTCTATCATATCATATTTATTAATTCAATTCTCGGGCTTGCACATATAAATTATACACAGAAAGAAACCTGGTGTTTCTTTACTCAAATCTTACCATTGCCATTTAGTTGGCGTTTATCGTTATCAACATTTGTAGTTTTCAAACCTTACTGGTTTCCTTGTTCAGACTTGTGTCGCATATCTACGAAGAGCCACGGAAAACTGCTTGTAAAACAGCCTTCATCAATATTACCAGGGATTTTAAAACAAAAACGTCTTTAGCAAGCCGCCCTCATATTCGGACAAATAGGGAGCTGCATATGGAAAAACAAAGGCTGAAACCTTCATGAGTGGTTATAGATGTGAGTTCATCGTCATTAGAAATTCACCTTCCTCAGATTTAGTGATATTTTATTCACTTTCACTGTTATTACATTATTGCAAATACAATTTGGCTTTGTGGTTTACTCTTTTTTTTATAATTTAAATTGATTTTACTCAGATTGTTACACAAAACCAAGTTCGAAACAGACCACTTCAGGAGATATATGCACATAATTAGTGCTTTTGGCAACCGAACCTGGGTTAGAGTATCATATTGGGTGGTCCAAGGTGCTCTATGTGGTGAAGTGGGAGCTTATTGACAAGTTCAACTTGTTCCTGTTCAATAACCTTGATGAACCCCTTGTCTTATATCTACTCAAATCTTCCTTCCCCCCTAAGCAGAAACAACGCGAAATAGAGTAGAAAGACCGTTTTTATTGCCTCGCATGTTTAATTTGGTGCATTGTATCAGCGGTTATCGTAAAAAATTAGTATGGAAGGCCCATCGATTGTGTTCACTTCTGTCTCCGTTCAAGGATCAGTTCACGAAGCACGTTTTCATTATCCGGGTTATTTTCACTGAGTACAACCACCAAAGCTCATCGGAAGTAGTCTCCCAGATGGTCATTCTATGAGAAACCAAAGGGGATGATGGAATGAATTGCAGAAGCCCAATTTCTCACTAGGCGAACTAGCCCCTTACGATGAGTGAAAGGGATTAGAGGAGCACTATATCATATGGTCTTTCACCAAAACTTAAAGGGACAATGAAATGGACTACAAAAGCACTATCTCATAGTTTCCTAGCGAGCCCTTTCGCCAGAACTGAAATGGGCAATGAGATGAAGTACAGTGCCCTCCATTGGGGCTGACAAAGGGATGACCAGAGTGGACGCTTGAGTCCTGATTCGAGTATATGATGAGAGCAGCGATATTCAACTTGCAATTGATCCAGTGGTGAGTTTGGATGGATTAAAGCTGTATCATCGGACAACTGAGCTACTCAGAGAAGTGCCGCAGAGCACAAGATCTTATTGAAAGACCTGTGAACCGCTGAATTTTGATTACAGTCTTTATGTGGAGAAATTAACAAAGACCTCTTAAGCTGACAACGTGGTCAAGCTCTATAGAAGGTAGAGCAATATACTTGAAGGGGTGTATCGAGCGGTTAAGTGAATCAACGCTGACTATGAATATTCACCAATTATATTCGGACAAATTAGAGACTTTTATCCATAAGTGAAGTGTGTCAGCAATTTTCAAGCTATCAGACGATTAACCGAGAACCGACTGACTATGGATTTCACTGATAAGGCTCTACCACTATCAGTAGTTAATGACCCTATCGCTTTAAATCGCCTTTATTGTCCTACTTTTTGATGTATGATTTTTTTCAAAATTATTCCTTGCGGTAATCGACAAACCCGCCAAAAGGCCTTTGTTGTATGTTATGTTATGTATGTATCTGATTTTTCACACTTTTTCTCTCAGATTTCCCATAGTTAAGAGCTGAATCCCGCCGAATTTACATAGTAAAAAATCATCTTTTTAGACCCAAAAAAGTGATGAGTGAAAATAAAAAAATGAAGCGCCGTACTGTTATCTGGAGGTACCTACCACTGATCCACCACAGTACAACATATAACAATGGCACCAAAGAAAGACTTCAGTAAGCCACCGCCATATTTGACTAAATATAGAGAGCTGCAAATTGAAAGACAAAGACTGAAACCTCCAAAAGTGGTTCCAGATGTGAATCTATCTTCATTGCAGAATTTATCTTCATCACAAGTGAGAATCTTGGGTAATTCAGTGATATTCCTATTTACCTTCATCGTGATTACAAATTTACAAATATTTTTCAAAGGTAAACCGATTGATTACTACGCTGACAGCTCGATGATATCCAAAATCTCAACTTTTTTCATCTTGAATGAGAAACTATATATCTACTTCGCTCTGTTTTATGCATTGCAATCAATAATGTGTGATTTACTCATCCCGAAATCATTACCAAATTTAAACACGGTCGGCTCAATAGGCGTTAGGGTTCTGGTCAATATCATCTTGTTCAACTTCTTTCAAGAATTTGTCTTGTTCAAATAATCTAGTCTTCATCATCACTGGAAACTTCAATATCTGGGATCTCGATATCCGATCCATCATTGTCTTCATCTTCTTGGGCGTTACTGGTAGATGAAATTGTGAATGGTTGTGGTTCAATTTCTGTGATGGCAGGTTGTGCAGTTTCCTCAACAATTTCCTCAACAATTTCCTCTTGTGTTATGATTTCAGTTGTAGGCTTTGTAAATATCTTATCTTGGTATTCTGATTCAATGACTTTTGGTGGTTCTTGAATGGTGATTGTTTCAACCTTGGTCTCGATTTCTTCTAACTTTCTTTTCCTTGGAGTAATGTCATCCGTTTCTTGCTCCTCTTCTTCCTCTTCCTCTTCAACGTCCATTTCCGTAGGCTCGACAACTTTGACTGTTTTTTGTAACGGAGGTAACCTTGGATTGATGAACAAACTGAACAAGTCATGGTCATCTGCCAAAATTTCGGAAACAAATGGTAAAACATTAACTGAGTCATGAGTTGGATTCAACAAGATGACTTGTAACAAGTCGATCAAACTTTGGTGCGAATTCCTTTTTGTTGTCAACAATTCTACTAAAGCGTATCTGACGATTTGAGTCTTTTTCGTGGCTGGTAAGTAAACATTGCTCAACACCACTTTGTAAAACTGGTTTAATTGGAGCTTGGTTTCCTTTGAGATTTGTTTGACAAATAAACCACCATGGCTCATCAAATCACTCAATGCAGCTGTATTACTTGTTTTCTGTTTCTTATGCTTCTTTCCATTCTGTTGTTGTTGTTGTTGTTGTTGGTGCTTCTGTTTACCCAGTTCCACAAGTGTTCTAGCTTCGATCAATACGAAACTTGAATCGATCAACTTCGTCAACATTGGATAGTCTGTGTAATTGTAAGTCAATGATAACAATTTGGTAGCATTTGCGATGACATCCCTTACTAGTTCTTCGTCTCTCAAGATTAACTGCTTATCTATCGAACCCAGCTTGATCACAGGAATGCTGTATTCTAAACTTGATAGCAATACGTTAAAATGTGGGACCAAGTCACCTTCAAAAGATTCCAAAATTTCGGACAATAAATAGTTACCCATTTTTTGAACTTGTGAGATGGACTTATTTAAAACATGCTTCAAATCAATGAATTTGAATTCTCTTTTCAATTGAACAAAATTGAGATTGAACGATAACAATGTCTCATCAATTAAAATAATGCTTCCCAAGGCAATTTTGAAATTGTGCTTGGTTTTGAATGTAGATATCAATAACTGGATCAAAATGTCCAATCTGTCATTAATGGTCAAGATGCTGGATGGTATATTGGAATCTATCTGTAATGGATTGAAGATGGCTTGTTCTTGACCTGAAAGCTTTCCCAAATTGGACAACAAGTTATCAGAGTTTTCCAAATCAATAAAGCTCTCATAAATTTGCAACACTGATTTAGTCTCTAGTAACAACTCATTGAAAAACTTCAAAAAGCTTTCTTCGTTGTTCTTTTGCACCAAAATAAATTTACACAACACAAATGACTTGCAAATCAACTGTTGTAAATTTGTAGACATCGATTTAAAATTGTCAAATAGACTCAACAATTTTCTTTCGAATTTAGCACCAAATGGCCTGAACGTGGTTGTGTTTGTTTGAATTATCTGATATAACATTTTGACACTGTTGAAAGGGTCGATATCAATAGCCTGTATGACTGCACCAATGAAAGCTGGTAAATTTGGAGTGACAATATCTCTGGTCAATGCTGGCTTACCTCTAGTTTCCAGAGTCAAAGTCTGAATACATTGGATTGCAGTTTTCAAAACCAATTTGACCAGTTTATTATCATCATTGAAACTTGTAAGGTTTGAAATGACCTTCGTGATCTTGCTGAAAAACTCTGATCCATGATGGGATAATATATCATTATCAAAAATCAAAACATTGATGACTTTTATGGCAAAGAAGTTGTTATAAAGGTTGTAGTTTCTAGTCAAGTTGATAACTCTTGAACACACATGCTCTTGCTCACTTTGACTCAAAGTTGCCGAGTTTTTGTATAATTCCGTGAGCACAAATTCCAAATTTCCCTTTTCTGGCTTCTCGAGAAGCGGTAATATTATAGCAAGTGACATGTTTTAAGTGGGAAGTTTCTCTTATCATTAAGTGGAAACTATACATACAAAAAAAATTTCAAAAGTGAAAAAAAAAAAATGTCAAAATCTTTTTTTTAAAAAAAAAATACCCGATTTGGCAGTTATTCACTGCAAACACACGACAGCTCATCGCAAGACATCTTTTTAACAAGCGCCTCTGTAGGAATGATGGTGGTGCTTATGAGCGAGATGCTTTGAGTGTCCAGTAGGCTTTGATGTGGTCTTTGAATCGCCAGCTTTTACTGTTTTCAACTCCATGATATGTTCATCACCTTCACTGGCAATTGAAAGCAACATGTTGTAAATAATATCTGTTTTCTCTTCTTCCGTGACGGCACCTTCTTTGATGTTGGCAATACTCTTTCTAACCAAGTCAGCAGATTTTATCAACACATTGGTGATTTCCAAGATATCACCCATAAGCTTGTCCAATAATTGAAGTGTCAAATTGTATCTAACGACAACTCTCAAGATTTCATTGTTCTTCTTTGGTGGGGTCAGTGTTTGTGGTAATGGATAGTTTGGAACGATAAATCCACGATTTCTCAATAAAAGGGCAACAATCGATTGAGGAATTTCTGGGTATTCTTTGCTGAACTCGTCGGAAAATTGGAATGAGACCACTGGTAAAGATGAGAAAAACTTATCGTGTTCAGATAACTCGACATCCTTCGCATTTGGATCTTTGGTGGTATGAATGTTTGAAATACATTTGTAGAACCCAGTTTCTTCCAAGAAAAACGATAACAATCTGGCATTGATGATTGATGTGTCAAAGATTTGCTTGTAACCGTTGAATCCCAAATGTAAAAAGTTGTAGTATTGGTGAATTACTTGGAAACCTGGTCTTGAAAAATTCAAGTTATAACTCTCTTCCAATCCACCTAGGTAACGTAACTCGAATTTTAACTCTTGTGGTAACAAATTTGTATCTCTCCAAACAACCCAACCAAGACCTGCGGTGACCAAACCGAATTTATGACCCGAGGTGTTAATAGAATGGACTCTTTCATTTCTAAAATCCCATTTCAATTCAGGATATATAAAAGGGGCAACCATCGCACCTGAAGCACCATCAACATGAATTGGAATATTGATACCGGTCTCCTTTTCGAATTCATCCAATATGTCTGAAACTTGGTCAACTTCCTCAAAAGCACCAGTGAAAGTACTTCCAACAATAACATAGATACCAATGGTGTTTTCATCCAAGTTTTCCTTGATCAGCTTGAGATCAATTAAGTAGTCATTTTTAGGATCAACAGGAATGATTCTGGCCTCGACATCGAAATATCTTGCGAATTTTTCCAATGCAACCTGTGCACATGATGACATTAAAATATTTGGCTTGGAAATATCCTTACCATCCAGTTTTCTTTTCAGTTGCCAAAGTTTCTTCAACGCTAATCCACCTAACATAACTGCCTCTGATGAACCTGTACATGCGGTACCGATAGCAGTAGTCTTGGTGCCTTGTTTAGGTGCATGCCACAAATCTGCCAATATTGAGACACAACGTTGTTGCATTTCCAACATGATTGGGTACTCATCATTGTCAGCTAAATTCTTGGTCAAATTCTCTCTGATCAATTTGTCCAGAAGTTCATCGTTACTGAAGGTGTTGACAAAACTTGCCAAATTTAACGTGGGGTTACCATCCAAGGTCAATTCATCATGAATTGATTGATATGCAACATCACCTGAGACACCATGTTCTGGTATTCTATATTTCAAACTCAAATCGAGATCTGAGATCTTGTAAGCGGCTAAATTGTTTTGGAAATCGGATTCATCACGTTTAGTTTTGTTGTGTTCATTTTTAGCTTTGATATACTTGCCAACCAACTTTTCATGTTTTTGAAGGATTTCCGATTCCAAAGAATCAATGTCGAGATGTTTGCTTAAAGTCATTATGGATTAATTGATATAGTGGTGGTATTTTGCAATTAATCAATTGATGTTTTAATGAAGTATTTAAATGTTTCAAATCTTTTTCTAAGAGGATGAGATTCAAGAGTTTTCCAATAGACGGTGGCTTGCTGTTTTGAAGCAATTGAAAAAAATACTAAAAAAAGATTGGTTCGGTGTTTATGAATTCAACACACATTTGTTCAATTCAATTCAATTGCTGCAATCTCGTCCAATGAAACAAATGTAATGCTTTCTCAACAAACGTGTTGTTTTACACAAAAAACAAGAATCTACTACAAAAGCAAGTTTAACACCGAGCCGCCTTCTTGCGCTTTTGGCAACATTGCATTCCGCAACGCATTCCGCAACGCAACCCCGGAAAAAAAAAGAGAGCGACTGTTGCCAAGCACCGAGAAATGTTTTAGCACTTTGACGGATATATTTACGTATGTTTACTCCACTCATCTCGGTGATCAAAGACGGTTAGTAGAATTAGATAGAGTTTACAGTATATACCGAGCCCCCCGATTGTCAATCACAATGTCTTCTTGTAAACAGAGTTTTAAATCTGACAATTATTAGCACAAACACACACGACCAAATTTATTATAATTATGACAAATATGACTAAGCGTAGTAATGTTAGTAATATGATTAATTGTTATAATTCTCCCTGTCTTAAATTTAAATAGTAGAATACGAAAATGAGCTCGATGTTATTCTTATATAAGTAAGGTTCTGTTCATCCATTAGTTTGCAGTGTCATCTTCATATCTTCAGAGGACACTAAGAGTACGATGTCTTCACAAATTCAACAATCAATTCCAAAAGGTAAATTAGTCACAGTCTCTAATGGTGTAGAATTCTTCTACAGAGAAGTTGGGGATATATCAAAACCAAATTTATTATTGCTACATGGGTTTCCAACTTCATCCAGACAGTATCAAAGTTTAATGATTCTCTTGTCCCCTTATTTCCACATCGTGGCTCCAGATTTACCAAGTTTTGGTCAGACCATTACTCCAAAAGATTTCAACTTAAGTTTCGCTTCAATTGCCGACAGCGTCGAATTGTTTCTAGATTCAATCCAATTCGATGACTTCTCGGTCTATATTTTTGACTATGGTGCACCAACGGCACTTAGGCTCGCATTGAAGGGCACTAAAAAGATTAATGCAATCATCTCCCAAAATGGGAATGCATATGAAGAAGGTTTAGGAAACGATTTTTGGTCAATTTTACACAAGATTTGGGATTTGTCAGAGAGTCACAAAGAGGAAAGTGAGGACTTTGCTTTAGAAAAAGAAAAGCTCAAGACGGTCATCGCTGATTTAACAACATTCACTTCTCAATACAGTGTTGGCGAGGAAGATTTCTATGATCCAGAGTCCCCTTTGATTGATTATCATTTGTTGCTTTCAAAGAGCAATGCACTCGATGAACAGTTTGAACTTTTCAGAGATTATCGAAACAATATCAAGTTGTACCCTGAGTTCCATAAGTTCTTTCGCAATTCGAACATTCCAATCCTTGCGATATGGGGAGTTAACGATATCATCTTCACCAAGCCAGGTGCCCATGCCTATGCTAGAGACTCAAGTAACGTAAAAGTGGTTGAACTTGATGCAGGTCATTTTGCAAGTACTACTCACACAGTCGAAATTGCTCAGGAGATTTTAAATTTCTTCAAACAGCAAAAATTGTTATGAGTCGTTGAAGTTCTGCCTTTAGGGGTATCTCTTGTGTATTGTGTATTATAATATAATATGGATGTGATTTGTTATGATCTTGTAGCTAAAACCAAAAAAAAAAAGCAGCAGCCCCAACTTTTTTTGCCGTGTCACACGAAAAAAATATTAAGGGTTTTCATTCTTTGGAGCCAGTAGTCATTTTTTACCCCACAAATGCTATAAGTCTAAACATCAAAATAAGCTCATATGGAGCATTGTTCATCCGATGGATTTGAAACTTTCTATGGAAATACTTATATATAGATAGAAGGAAAGCTCCATTTCAAATAGGAGAGACAGCATAGCAATAAGATGGGTGTCAAAAGATTGTTGAGTAAACTGTTCAAGTTGGAAAAAACTGAAGAAAGGCCAACTCCACAAATAATATACAATTGGCGTATATGGTTTACTGCTATTGTTGCATCTACAGCTGGTCTAGTTGTGGGTTATGATAATGGATTCATAGGAGGTACTATTGCGCTAGATGCGTTTATCAAGGAATTCGGTCTAGCTGATATGTCTGCTGGACATGCCAGTTTTATATCTGCAAACGTTGTGTCCACTTTTCATGGAGGTTGTTTCTTTGGCTCAGTCATCTCCTACCCGATTGCATACTATTTTGGCAGGAAAAGAGGTTTGAATCTTGCATCGTTTCTAGTATTGATCGGTTGCTTGGTGATGATGTTTTCATCTACTTCAAGAGGATTGGCACCGATGTACGTGGGTAGAATAGTTTCCGGTTTAGGGGTGGGTATCACTACAAATATTGTTCCTATATACATCGCAGAAGTAAGTCCTCCTTCGATTAGAGGACAAGTCTCTGGTATGTTAGAGTTGGTATGGCGTGTTGGTGATATGGTTGGCTTTTGGATCAATTATGGCGTTGATTCTAACATGGATGAATGCAGGGCTCAATGGTTGATCCCATTTCTGATGCAGCTACTACCTGCAGCCATGTTCATGATTGGCTCTTTTGTTTTAAAAGAAAGCCCAAGGTGGTTATTGATAGCTCACAGAGATGAAGAGGCATTGAAGAATATGGAATGGCTTAGGAAACTTCAAAGACATGACGAATATTTCCAGTACGAGTTGAATAAGATAACGGATTCAATCGAAGAACAAAAAGCAGGAATTGGATTACATTTTTCTGCTCCAATATTTGGTGTTCTCAAAAGAAAGGATTTAATTTCAAGACTATTAGTCACTTGTGCTTTATTTTTGTTCCAAAGTTTCATGGGTGTCCAATCTATCAATTATTACTCCCCAAGAATCTTTGCAAGCTTGGGTGTTAAAGGTACCAATGCCACTTTGTTCTCCACTGGAATGTTTGGTGTTGTCAAATTTGTCGCGACTCAGATATGGATCATCTTCATTGTTGATAACTTTGGAAGAAGAAGAACTCTCATGATCACTTCAAGTATATGTGCAGTGTGTTTCTGGTATATTGGCGCCTACTTAAAGATTCTGGATCCAACATCAGGTACTGCGTCTTCGCCTGGTGCTGGTAGGGCTGCAATTGGGTTGATTTACATTTGGAACTTCTCTTTTATTATTGGTTGGTCAGGGAATCCATATGTCCTTGGTGCTGAACTTTTTAACATTGGTTACAGAGCTTTTACGCAAGCTGTTAACTCTGCTGCTTTATGGTTGGGTGTCTTTATCATGTCGCGTTTCACCACAAATATGATTGATTCAATGGGCTACGGAATTTATTTTTTCTTTGCTTCAGTCACTATTATCACTGTTCCCTTTGTGTTTTTCCTTGTTCCTGAGACTAAAGGGATCTATTTGGAAGACATCGATAAACTATTTGCCAAAGGTGTTCCTGCTCATAAGGCTCATAGAGTTGTGTTACTGCAAGTGCTGGAAGAGAACACGATGTCTGACGAAGTTTCTGACGTCTATTCTGAAAAAGGGTCCAACGTTTTTGTGGAAGTGGCTTAATAGATTGAGTGCGTGTCTTGCTTTGGAATAGATGGTGGTAGTTTGAGACCCATAGGATTATTTATTTTACACCTACTTTAATTTACTTTCTCATATTGGTTCCTATTGGTGACCCACCTGGTGTGCCGTATTCAATGAAATTTTGTGTAGCTCATTCTGGCTAAACTCAAAAGTGACTGATCGGAATTCGAAAGTGAACTTCCTTTTAGTCCTTTAAAGCGATCTCAAGATGTACGACTAAAGAAACATGAAGCATGAAGGCGGACACATCGTGAATACGTATACTGCTCACCAACTGTCCAAGAGTCCAACAAAAACATCCCAAGTTTTTTCTGGGATGGTCAATAATCGTCTACAATGAACCTTCGGAGAATAGTAAACTTTGGAATTTGCAGCTTGGACTTGGGTGTGCTGATTGGTGTCGTGAGCTGTGGTTTTGAGTCATGAGGCGGCTGAGGGTCCTGTGTTTTTAGCTTAGTGACATAAGGGTCCAGAGGTATGAGCTCAGCCGCAGTGTCATGAATTTTCTGGGATTTTTCCAAAATCCAGCTGCCCTTGGGTGTGCTGTGT
>JAJLSS010000059.1:0-33006 GCA_030567755.1 Nakazawaea pomicola | reverse complement strand
TTTAATTAATTTATTAATTAAAACTTCATTAATTAAAACTTAATTAATTGAAACTGACTCTTCTAAAATTTATATAAGATATATATAGCTTCCAATCTCCTTCTTAAAAGGAGATTTCATTTAATAAATTATCAAATTCAACTATAAATATGAACGTAATCAATTCACTATACAATGAGAGAATGGCTAACCTTCAACACGCACCTCATAGATGATATCTCACTCTTTGTATCTAACACAATAGTCTAGATAAAATCTTTTATTGTTGAGAATGTTGAGAAGAGTCATTTCTAATTCGTTAACTAATTAATAAATTAATTTACTAACTCTTCTCAAATTTATATAAGATATATATATATATATAGCTTCATATCTCCTTCTTAAAAGGAGATTTATTTAAATAGATTATCAAATCAAATACACATATGAACGTAACCAATTCACTATACAATGAGAGAACGGCTAACCTTCAACACTGATATTTCTGGATAACGCTAATCCGATATGGCTCTGATGAGATATTAAACAATAGGTTTGGGAATTCGTGGATACAGGGATAATAATTCGCAGAACGAAAGAAGCGATACATAAGGTCTGAACATTATTGATGAGCAATTTGACAATCAACGATAAAGCTGTATCTTTTGAGTTAACTTATCCATTAATTATCAATCTATTAATCAAAGGAACTGAAATTCTGGATTAGTTAAATTGTATAAAACATATATCTAAAGTTTTTCAAAAGACGATTTTTAGTAGTGTAAATCAAAGTTTAGATTAAAATGAGCGATGCTATCTTTGCTGATAGGGGAAAAGGGAAGGTCTTAGACGAGTAGATATGACGGCTCCGCTCTCATCTAATGTGCAAGACAAATTCAATATGAAGAGTATTGTTTTTATTTTTTATCTTTAGCGACTTCCCCTAAAAAGTGTAGATCCGAATCACCTATTTTTTGTAGTTTGGTTTTTCCAAACAGATCAAGAGTCTTGAATCAGTGTGAGCTTTCCAAGAATGCGTAAATCCTTAACTAGCTCGGACAGCCAGGAGACCAAACAATCGTGCTACCGATTAGTCACTTAGCTAGTCTATTATTTGAAAGTTTGATAACTGGAGTACTATGTAGGTAATTCAAGAAAACGTTTTTTTCGGGAAACTCACTCTTCAGCAAACGATAATGAAATGAAACAATTAATTTGATCTGAGAGGACTGTTTTCGTCAATGTAGGTATGCTGTGTTGAAATCAGTAATCGATTATATCTATTGTTGTCATTGTTATTATGAATATTAGTGATATTTGATAATTAATGTTTATGATAGGTTCCACCTTAAAGAGATCTACTCCAGCGATACATAATAAACCTAGCCAAAACAAGAGGAGCAGAAAGAAACATTTCTTTTTGTAGACCGCCATGAACCTACCATATATCTCTAGATGTGTAAAATAGAGGGAAAAAACCTCTCTTTCTTACTGTGCAAGCACTATGATCGGAGGAGAAAGTAATTTAAAAACGGAGAAATCTTTCAGAGAAGAAACCCCCCTTTCGAATGAAAGGAAAGCTAATAAAGGGATTGATTATCCAAATGGTTGAGAAAAAAATGTAAAAGTGTGATTAACCAGTATCGGGGTCGACATGACCATTAATGAGGTGAGAAAAAAACAACGAGAAGTACCGTTGACTCTCCTTTTAGAGAAATTTATTGGTAGTCTCCATTATATCGCCTTCTGGAGGGTCCTCTTGGGTGTTCTCAATATCATTTTCATCAGGTCGAGTTTAGAACGGTGGCGTTCTAAGTTGTTTGCTATTGAGATTCACTATTGTTAAGGAATGTTCGAGAGTCTTCTGGAAAAAGTTTATTGTTATTTTTATTTTATTTTTAATGAAAAAGGACAAAAAGAGAATAAAATAAACATTTAGGTGAACATACCTAGTTCGAATTCTATCGGACATTCCAATGTGATCTATGGAAAGATCCACTGCTTGGCTGATTAATAATCATATTATGATTTGAACAAAATAGAAGAAACCTAGAAGTAGTATAGTTTAAGTAGTTTTAGAAGACCAACTGAATCTATGCTTATTGGATTATATTATACAGTAAGCAAGAAAGAAAGATACATTAATCAAGTGAGAAAGATATAAGTATACTTTTATTCTGAGCAAGCCTGATAGAAGTCTGCACAAATCTCGCCCTCATTAAATAATTGATAAATTTGTGGATGAAAAACGTGATTTTTTTTTAAACAAAATTTACGAAATTTCCAGTGCTTTGAGTGTAGGGATCATCACATTTCACAACAAAGGGCCTCGCTGTTCCCTAGGAAAGTAGTGTGATTCATTTGGTTCATTATATTTCAGTTCATATAGGGCAAATCTGTGTATTTTTTTAACAAAGGTATGTACAAATTTCTTGATATGTTACCATATTTCAGAGATAGATATAGATCAATTTCCTTTTCAAAAAGCCTTTTGACCTCAGGGTTGATAATAAATTTCTGCTGTTCTTTTCTTTTGTTCAAGCGAGTTCGAACGTTACTGGCGATTGTGTGCTTGCGATTTGAACAACGTTAGGCAGTGTTGTTAGTCTTTTGTACTTTATTGTCACCCAAATCTTCAAAGGTTGCCGTTATTTCTAAAAGAATGTTCAAATAGAGGAGAGCTATAGAGATTTACGGTTTGTGAGCGTATACCTTTTTCGGTTCTGAGTGCCTGAATCTCTTTTTCATATATTTTTTGCTAAAATTTCACATAATTTGAAAGAATTTGAGAATATCCACAAAACCATTGTGGCTCAGTTTGGATCTCAGAGTATTCAGTACACGTTTGCTCTGGTGATGCTAACGAAGTATTCATGATAATGTTAATGATTCCCAAACAAAAATTTCCAGTTGACCACCACAGTATTCTAGAAAATCTTTTCTAAAATGAGCTTTCTCTTTGTAATGAGAAAGGCTAGAAAACCTCCAGACATTGAAATAACGTTGGCATTAACAATATTAAGTTTATCACTTTTCATATTAGATGAAGCTGATTGTTCCAAAATACACGAGAAATTGTCGTACACAAATCATGTAATGATCGAAAAAAGAATTGTAGCAAATGAGCCTTTTGGCGCTAAAAGGACTCTCACTCGTATTCACTGATATAAAACTTTATCGGGAAAAGGTGTTTGAGCTATTGAGATTGCAGTTATTCAGAAATGAACAAATTATGATTTTTTACTCACCAATATCGATGCACGATCCGAAATCAACACGCTGAGAATTGACAACAGGATTTACCGAATACTACTGACAAAAACTAACTTTTTCTTGATTTTTCCCCCTTCTAGACGGTAAACACTTTATCTTTAACCTCATTCCTGAGCTTGCCGCATTGACGAAGTTAAAGAGCGTGACTACAAATATATTTATATTGAACGCAAGATAAACCAAGAAGAGGAAATCTTTCCCTGATTACAACTCCGAAATAGGAATGATGGCGATAATCCTAAATTTAGCTTCAGGTGGTCGGTGTGTGGATAGAGACTAATGAGTCGAAAGTTGACCTGCTGCAAATCTTCCAATTGAGGAATTTACTATCTGTTTGTTTCTTTCAAATTTTTACCGTGCGACAAAAGAGTCCTAAACTGTCAATTGCACGTGAGGTTAGTAGTTGATATTTAAGTAGTGCGGCTCCCAATTTGTTATTTTGAAGAAACATAGCTTTACTCATTGGAGTGGGAACATTATTTGCTAGCTCAGACGTTTCGTCAACCATTCGTCAGAGTTTATATACAGATGATGAGCTCGAATTAATTTTGAGACTGAGACTAATCAACTTTCAGAATTTGATTTGAAACTCTAGTTATATATATAAACTTAGAGGCTCTTTAGTCGCAGTATGCAAAAAAACATCTGTACTTGCATTATGGCTCAAATGAAAAAGTACTGATACTCCAAGAAGATCAATCTTGCATAACCTGCAGAAAATGAAATTTTATCGAATATATCATAAGCCCCCGACGACCCTGCTCAAATATTTTTACTGCAAATGAGCTTTTCATTGAGTTATTGGGTTAAATTTTCATCTGCCGCAAATGCCCCCCCAGTATAATATACCACCCACAATTTACTTTATTAACTCAACTTTTTTCAGTTTTCCTCCAAAATAAGGTATATGAAGCAAGCTTTGCGAATTACACAAAGAGTACGAAAAAGTTGACTGAAGCAAATTCAGTCTCACTACACAAATACTAGTACAGCTCTTCCACTTCGATTTTTCAATCAAAGCTTTCCTTTATTCATGTACCGATTGCCTTTATGGTAGCTCAAATTTCAAGTTATTTACCTCTCATTTTAACAAAATCTGTCAAAACTGTTTAACTCCACAAATTCGCAAAATCACAGAAACAGATCTTTCCTGGCATCAAGAGTAATCAACAATCAGCTTCAATGAACTAAAATAGTAATTTCGCTTTGCATCCCAGATGACCCAAATTGTTTTGAAGTATGCGCGCAGATCCAGTCATATAAATCAACTGAGAGTTTTCAACGAATCAATCCACCTACATATGCTGTTTTAACTACTGGTCTTTGATTCAAGTATGTTATGGAGCAGGCATATAGGCATTGATGTATAAAAGGGTAAGTAACAAGGTATACTAACAATTAGGCCTGTCTTAACCACCTGCTTCCGAAACAATTGAGTCTTTCGATTAACAAAAAGATAACTTTTTAAAGTTATTTTCTGCTAGACAGTCCAATCATTAAATTTTTTTTCACTTTTTTGGATTTTCTTCTGGAGGAGACTTTAGTCAAGCCTAGAGTAACAGTTTCTTCGAATAATAAATAAATTACTTAAAATAAATAAACTAGTTGATTTCAGTATTGAACCTCAAAATCCTTGAATGTATCCGTCTTTTTTTTTCACCTCGCACATACAAATGATATACACAAGAAAGTAAGAACTATACTTTCATTGTGACAAAAGCGCCTTTTTCGGATCTCAGGAGAATCAATGTACTTTTTATTGCTAATCAAGTTGAGATTATCAGCAAAATCTCAATTGTTAATTGGTTTCATCAATGATAACTCAAAATTTACTGCCAAAGGATGGATTTAATTTTCTAAAAATTCTTTAAATTAGGGACACCGTATTGTTACTCAGCAGCTAATTTATTATATGGTACCGATATTATATGGAAAGCTGCAGCAGAAGTTCGCCGAAATGATTGTTGAAAGTTAGCCACTCTTTCTTAGTACAAGTTGATATTTGAACTCATTATTGGTTTCTATTTCGATAATCTATTTAAAAAGTCTCCTTTTGAAAGGAGATGTGAAGCTATATATATCTTATAAAATAAGAAGAGGCAGTTCTTTTAACTTGCAATTAATCAATCAATCAATAAATTAATTAATGACTCTGCACAGCATTCTCAACAATGATAATGGTTTACATTACAGTGAATGAACACTGGAGTACCACATAAGTGAATTGAAAAAATAATGTTTCAGGTAATGACGCACATAGTTGAAAGAAGTTATCCTTCCACAAAGATATCCATCAGTAGACTTTTCTCTGCAGAATCTCATTCTATAGCTCACATGAAGTACAGGTTGTTCGCGTAAACTGTTTCACTCTGACTGGGTGGCGAATATCATGTTTTGTCAAAGGGAATGTTCAATAGTAGCCGCTCATTCATTATATAATGAATCGCTTACGTTCATATTAGTTTTTATTTAGATACTTTCTATATATAATTCAAGATATTGAGAGTCACACTTTTCAATAATTAATAATTAATTACTTAATAATGACTGTGCTCAACAGGGAAAAAAGTTGAACTTCAACTTCTTAAGCCGCATCTACAATTTAGGATATTCATGATCCAAGTTTTGTTGACTGAAGTTCTAATTTGAGGCCAAAAATTACGTTTGTATTATGTAAATTAATCGCCCCTGTTGTATGTTTTAAGGACTATTTTTTATCACTTTTTTTTTGCTCTACAACACCTCGTAAGGTTTACCAAAGAAGATGCAAAGTTCATATATACATACACTGGTCGTTTTTCCTACGTTTCTCTGAATGACTGAGATCATTCTCCCGTGGTGCTTGAAAGTATGATGTACGGATTCCAAGAAATCAGATTGAGCTTCTCTTAGTTATTTTTTTCTAATATATCTCTATTCGACCCATAGATGGCTGTAAAAAGCTATCTAAAATGCCCGGCACAATGAATAAAGTGGGATGGAGAAACAAAACATAAGGGAAAAAAAACATTATGAAGTGCGAAATCCTCGCTAAGCAAATGAAAAGTTAAAAGTCAAAAAGAAAACGTGGTCATAATGTGTAATAAACTTGAAGTGAAACTTAAAGTGGAAGTAGAATGGAAGGACCTTGAAGAGTGATATGGTCTATTACTCCGTGGAATTGAAATAGATAGCGCCGTGATAAGACATAGTTGAAATTGATGAATTGTTGAGTCTTTGGGTCCAACGGTCTTGAGATAAATGCTCAGAGAAATTGTAACCAAAGCGACGATTAGTTCTTGAAACGATGTAAGATGGTAATGAACATATTTTCTCCTATTAATTCTTCAAACCATAAATAGATGTTCAGAACCATTTGTTCTTGTTCGATTGGACATGGTGGTGACATGGTGGTGGATTAGGTAGATAAATGGCACACCAGTTGTGTTTGACTACTGAACATTCGCCTGGTTATGAAAATCTCGTTGAATGTGTTATACATATAACTTCATTGGCTAGTTCCCACTCACAAACCCACACGAACACCTTTGTTGTGGCTTAATCACATTTATCAAGCTACGGTTTACATCATTTTAGGGCTCTCAACTTTCTTGGTGGAAGAAAAATCCCTTTTTTTTTTCGGACAAAGCTAAAAATCAAGCCTATGTGGGCCCGCATATTTTACTGATTGTGCATATTGCCTAGTGAGATGCTTTGAAAAATCAACACCATTGCAAAAGCAAGGAAACTGGTGAAACTCATGAAGCATGCTACAAAAAAGTTTTTTCAAAAAAATAGCCCGACGCGGGGGTCGAACCCGCAACCTTTTGATATCCAATCATAAGAGTCAAACGCTCTACCGATTGAGCTAGCCAGGCTTTCTTCGACGGCGATTACCTAACTTTGTTCACATACCTCCCTTCAAAACAGAATTTTTCGGGTTCCGTAGTTTTTTGAGCTATATGTCATGGATGAATTGGGAAGGTGAAACTACGCCTTCTATATTTATGCTGAGCCCGTTTATGTATACATTTCCAATTCGCTTCACCACTTTCTCCCTTTTTGAAGCTTTTATTCAACAAAATGGGGTAAGCGCCTCATCATCAACAAAAAATATCAAAATTTTAAATATCAAAAAAATATCAAAATATCAGTATCAACACTTAACCAATTTAAAATATCAATATCATATCTTTGAATATCTAAGTACCCTAGCGGAATGGTGACATAAACCCTGAGCTCAATTTACGTGACAGCTTGTTTTGCTTGGATTTATTATGCATATTTGTAAGCATTATCTTTGTAATTAGAACTTTCAAGATCTGAAAATATCTCAGAGCCGTCCTTCTTGAACAAGGAAACTGAAATTGAAGGTGATACTTTTGTCCCACTAATAGAATGTTAAACAGTTGTTCCCCAATAAACTTGGGAAGTACGACGACTGTTTCTCCACCTACTTTTTGAGTTGTAAATATATACACCTCATGGCAATTTGCGAGTTGCGAAAATCCAGTGGAGCTGTCATCTTAATATCAACATTGAGTGCGAGGGGTGATCTCGTGCTTGTGTCCAGTTGTCTGCCATCGGAATTGCAAATATATAAAATTAATGAAAAGTCAATTTTTTCTTTCCCACTCAGTGCTATAAGCACTCTAAAATGCTGATCATACCCTTGGTAAGTCTAGCGCTCTTCAGTCTAGAGTGATGATACATCCCAGTCAAGTTTCCGACTCATGCCAAATCTTGGTTTGCAATTTAAGCATTGCTTCTTTTACAACAACTAATTTAATAGCCCCTTGTAACTTAGTTCCTATTCAATTATTGCCATTGGGTTGCTTTCTCTGCTACAATTGCCAAAAGCCTTCAAACATTTGTGACACTAAAAAGGCAACATTTGTGATACCTGTACTTGAGATCATATTTGAATGTAGAATTTTTATCGTATAGCGGTGTCGGCATGCATTCATAAGCGATTTTCTCCTTTAAGATTTACTTTAACAGCTAAGTGGGTACCTATCATTGGCACGCACGCATTTGACAACACCAACAAATGGTAGTCCCAACTGTTGAATAAAACCACCAACGTTTATCTTATTCTCGCACACTTCTCTCGAGCTCAGACAGTTTTTTTTTGAACTTTTCAGTTGTGATGGCACTAGCTAAGTACGAGGCACTTTCATGTTGAAGCAGGACCGGTTGCAACATATGTGAGTGCTCGCACATGAGTTGACAGGCTCGAATATTAGATTTGTAGAAAAACATTTCTGTTTTCGAATTCCTCGAGTCCTTTTCAGGAGGTGGTAGTGTATCATCTTGGAGTTCTGTAATACTTAGTTGAACTTTCTCAAATATAAAGAAATTGCTGTCTGTACCAATAGCAGTGACTGAGACGGGAGGGAAATATTCCGATGAGGACTAGAGTCTTGTCGTTCAGATTAATAGTGTAGCGTGTAGTAGTTGCAAGGAACAATGAAAATTTGGATAATGAGCTGTTGTTGAGCTTGTGGCACCCATTTGGCAAGTTCAGCAGGGTTTCCTTTGTATGATCGCAAACATTTGCTTAAACTTTTCCAATCCCGTTGATACCTTGAGGGATAGTTCTCGATTTATAGTTACTGTTCTCCAATTCCACTGGAGTATGATCAGGAGTTTCATAAGTAACAATGAACTTTGGAACTTTAATACAAATATCATCTCCCCTGATGTAATCAACTGCCGCTGATGAGACCAATCAGGTACCATTTCAGCTACAGCAACAAGCACGTTATGATTTGAGTTATTTTCTGACGGAACAGTTGCAGTATCAACATCAAGTCTTACCAATCTGAAGAGACTTTACTTTGAGTGATGTCCTGCTTGAGTTGAGAAATTTACACAATTTCCATCCTAAGGCTCTCAATGATGTTATCCGATAAAGAAATGTGCCATTCTTCCCATTCAGCTTTGTCTTATTATTGTAGAATAATTGGTAGACCTCTTAACCTTTCGCTATTATTTTTCTTGCGTTTTTGTTTATCTTTTTCTTTTCCAATTTTCGATTTAGTTTTTCCGTAGCGGTTTATCAAATTAAATTGAAAAGCACCAAAACTTTGATAGAGGATCATAATATTGGGAAAGCTTTGGAATTGAAGAGTATCAGCCCTTCCACTCCCAGCTTTCATATGCCATCCTTCTACGAGACATCCAATTTATTTAACAGGTAAAGAAATACTTTAACTCTGTTAAGGAGAAGACTGTGAAGAAATTGAAGAGAATTATTTTCAGACTTCAAGGATAATCATATATTAATATAAAATTTATAAAAGCTAAAGATATAGTTGTGATGATTAAACTGGGATGAAGCTTCAATAAATGATATAGGTTGTCAAAAAATCACCGATTGGATTAATTTGTAGGTTAGATATTACAAACATCTAAGGAGCACCATTCAAAGAATTGCTTTGAACGTTCCTTACAGAGTAAGATGGGAAAAACATACAGTATCACGGCAGTAAACCATTATCATTGACTTTGAAATGGCTGACTTTCTAAAAAAATTGTCATGATCGGTTTACTGACTGCCGCTTATGATGAGAGAAAAGTGGCCTTATATTTAAAAAGATCAATTATAAAACAAAGTTGATACAAATTAGGCAAACAAGGGCTCGATTTGGTGGACGACTTTCGCTTGATTGTAAACTGAGTACTTCCAAAAAATAATGACATGGATATAAAGTTGATTCTTAGATCAAGAGCGAGTAATAGATAGGAGGTTCCCGAGTAATCTTGATTGGGAATTGGTGATTAGAAACAAATGATGAACTTGATGTTTCAGTTGTCTCAGCAGTTTTGATCATATATTTTTTTTTATATTTCAGTTTTGTATTTGAACAATCGTGCTTAATGGAAATCATTTACAATCGAATATTAAGAATGAACTAAAATTACCTTCATTATCTAAAAACTAATATACAAAATAGAAAACCCTATAAATATAATGTACAACCTATCCAAAATACTTTATTTCATTAAGATCTCACGCTTAAGCGGAGGTTGATGAAGAGTATTTGGTAACGGCACGAGTACCTTCTGAGACAGCATGTTTAGCTAATTCACCTGGTAAGATCAATCTAACAGCGGTTTGGATTTCTCTAGCAGAGATGGTTGATTTCTTGTTGTAAGCAGCCAATTTTGAAGCTTCTGAAGCAATTCTTTCAAAGATATCGTTGACAAATGAGTTCAAGATTGACATAGATTTTTGGGAGATACCGGTATCTGGGTGAGTTTGTTTCAAAACTTTGTAGATGTATGATGAGTAAGTTTCCTTTCTGGTCTTGGTTCTCTTCTTAGCATCACCTGGAGCAGCGGTCTTCTTGGCGGCTGGTTTCTTTTCAGCTGGAGCTTTTGAGGCTGGTTTCTTTTCTGCTTTTGGAGCCATTGTAATTGATTTGTATAAGTAAGTATATGATGAAAGAAAAGAAGAAATAAGAGAGAGCTTTCAAATGACAATTAAGGATTCGGTAGACTTTATATGGGAATTCTTTGTTTTGTATCAAGTTGGTGTGTTTAGGTTTTTATCGTGAATTGTTTTTGTTTTGTTTTCAATTGTTTGTTGCGCTGTGGAAAATATACGCCAAAACGCGGTGTAATTCCCAGAATTACACGCAAACATAAGAGTAAAAAGTATTGACATTCTCAAGTTTACACCGGCGATGTACAACACCTTTTAAAGATTTACGCGTGTAAAAACCAAAACACAGTTGAAATATGCCATTTCTCAAGAAACCAAAACACCAACTTGTTTGTTTATCATTTAGAAATTCACCATCCAATTACAACAACCTGAATTTCTTATAAATACTTAACAGTTCCTCATACAGTTGATAAGTTTCCACTTTTTTCTTTTCTTCTTTTCTCTTCTGTATAAACTATTCTTAGTTCTTTAATTACATTCAAATCAAATATCAATCACAATGTCAGGTGGTAAAGGTGGTAAAGCCGGTTCTTCAGCAAAAGCTTCAACTTCAAGATCAGCTAAAGCTGGTTTGACCTTCCCAGTCGGAAGAGTTCACAGATTATTAAGAAAGGGTAACTACGCTCAAAGAGTTGGTTCAGGTGCTCCAGTCTACTTAACTGCTGTCTTAGAATACTTAGCTGCCGAAATCTTAGAATTAGCCGGTAACGCTGCTAGAGACAACAAGAAGACCAGAATCATCCCAAGACATTTACAATTAGCCATCAGAAATGATGAAGAATTAAACAAATTGTTGGGTGATGTTACCATTGCTCAAGGTGGTGTCTTACCAAACATTCACCAAACCTTGTTACCAAAGAAATCAGGTAAACCAAAAGCTTCCCAAGAATTATAAGTTGTTTTTAAACAATCTTAAAAATTTTATGAAGTTTTTCGTCTGTGTATTAATGGGTTCATTTGTATATTAGTTTTTATTATTATATTTAATAAAAAGAAAGGGTATTATTATTCGTTAAAAGTTCCATGTAGTGAGATTAGAAATCAGCCAAAACATCAACAGCAATGTTCGTGATTGATACAAACACTTCGACGCATATCAAAATAATGACAATAAGTTCAAGATATTCGTCATTGGTATGTCCCAATTGCTCCTTCAACATTTGTAACAAATCTGAAACAACCTCTAGTCTCTGATTCAACAACGCAACCCTTTGATTTATCTCTAGGTATCCTCTTGTCGCTTGATAAATTGGTTCCAATTGAGGTTCGGCCCACATTAATTCTGGAGAATCCAACACAGAACCGTGCAAATTGATGTTGATCCTTAAAATGAACAACTCGCCGATACTTTTCATGATTTCCTCCCTCGTCATCTCCACTTTACCCTTGTACGCAATTTGTTGTGGTATATCCTGTGTGTCTTCAATGGTATTATCGACTAACTCTTCAAACAAGGAAATCTTGACTGATTGAGCAATAGCGTGAGAAATTGATAATTTCAACATGTAATTTGAATTGTCTCTCAAAGTGATAAAGTCATTGTAAATTCTTGGCTGATAACTTTTGGTTATGTAGTAATTGAACTCTTCAATCTGTACATCTTCATCTGACAATTTTTCATTCTCAAACTTCTCCAACTGTAAAAGAAACATTTTCTCTTCCTTTGGAGTAAAACCCCACATCACAATCACACCGTAGTCGAACAAAAACAAATCCGATTGTCTTCCAACGTCGATTTCACCACCTTCATCATCCAATCTTATCATCTCGCTATTGACTCTACTCATATCTGTAGAGCCTTCATGACTAGTGTTTGACTGCTTCCTCTTTGACAAATCATGCCTCCAATCCTTATATACAAATGGTGTATATAAACATTCATCGTACAACTTTGGATAAGTATTATGAATTCTTTTCTTCTCTTTCAACCATCTCACCAAGTCTTTCATCTTGTAAGAACCAGCTGTACAGTACGCGGTAACTCTCGGAAGTAGAGATCTATGTTTTTTGCCCAATCGCTCGGCATCCTTTCTGGCTGGTGCTTCTTTTATCCTTGAAACTTGTGAATAAACTCCTTTACCATGATGTATATCTCCATCACTTTCA
Source organism: Nakazawaea pomicola (assembly GCA_030567755.1). NCBI lineage: Eukaryota > Fungi > Ascomycota > Pichiomycetes > Alaninales > Pachysolenaceae > Nakazawaea > Nakazawaea pomicola. Next base: position 20,216 of record JAJLSS010000059.1, on the reverse strand, counting down.
CTAGGTTCGTCCCCATTGTTGGCAGTTGGCAATAGCTTGAGCTTCTGTGTGACTCTTCTCTGAGGAACAGATAGCTTGTTGTCGATAGACTTGGTCTTGTAGCCCTTTGTGATTGGATCTGTCGTCTTTGGATGAGATGCAGCTGCTTGATTCGTAGATGTGATGTCATTGGCGTACGGATTTTCGGAGATGATTAAGGGTGACCTCTCGCTACTGGGTGTGGAAGGTGACATTATCAGTATATTTGGTATCTTCTACACGGAATGATGATGTTGTTGATGAGTATGGCTGTGGATTGATCGAAGAATATTATTCTCGTCTGGCAGCAGAAGCTCAATTTTTTTTTTTTTTAGATTTTTTTTTTTGAAAGTCTCAAACCAAATCGTCTCAAGTGTTTTCTCATATCTGATGAAATCTACATCACTCAAAATAGTAACGACACTAAATGCAAAACATTCTAAACAAACTCCTTATCAGAACCAGCTGAATCAACACCACTTTCTTTATTTTCAATATCTTTTTCACGGTTTTTTGGTGTCAGATAAGTGAATCTAATAAGCTCTTTATCATCCGTCCAAGCTCTTAACCTCTTTCCATAAAGATATAACGGAATAGCAAACAAGCAAATCAAAATTTGCACTCCTCCAAATGTCAAAAATGCAGTTTTGGAACCTCTTGCATCAATAAAGGAGTTGTTGAACAAAGAGAAGATGAAACCTAAAACGTTCTTTGTAAAATTTAAAGTGACCAAAGCCTCTGTTGCAAACATCTTATAACTGTCAATAGTAAATGTGATAGCAGTAGTGGATGCTAACAGACAACCAAACCCTAAGATACCAAAAAATATCACCGGGACTATCCACATGTCTTGATTCTCAGTTGCCCAACCGAAGCCCATTAAGCCAATTGCCACAGTGATAAAAACAGGTATTACCATGAACAACCTAAACTCCGGCTCATAAGTTCCTTCATTTCTCTCAACTAACTTTCTAACAAGGATATCTGACAATTTTCCCACAACAACAGAGCCTATACTTCCGCCTATGAATGGACTGATGTAAAATAAACCAATTATAACTTTTGAAAAATTGTATGGATTTTTGGTAAAAATCTGAGAAATGGTTTCTGAAATTAGGATCAACCACACTATGGCGAAAGCGTAAAGAAAAGCGCCAAATAAGATTGAAGGATAACTGTATAGACAAACTGGTCTTAAAAAGACCATCCACCATGAGTCAGCTGTATGACGACCAGAGGTTATTTTCAACGAATCCTTGTACGATTTCCTTTCCGGTAAAAGTTCAACATCTGCCACTAGTGACAAATTGTTATCATTTGCAATAACTTCCGGTGCAATTTCTTGCCGTGTTTCATTCAACACCGAAGAGTTCAAACTATGCACTGACTCAGCGTTATCATAAAGCTGTCTCAGTCTCATGGCAAATGAGTTTGGATGACTATTGGCAGAACTTCTGCTATTGATATGAGTAATCTTATATTCTCTCGCAGCATCAGTTTCTTCTTGTGATCTCTTGTTGGGCGTCGGTGTTCTATTCCAAAAAGTTTCGGGTGCAAAAAAGAACATCGATGCAAAATTCATACCCAATATGATGGCCAATATCCAAAACAACCAATGGCGATCCAAATTTTGAAACACAAATCCACTCAATAAAGGCACTATGTTTTTCCCACCTAATAACAAGAATGTGTACATCCCCAATCTGTAAGCCCTTTCATGTGCAAAATAAATCTCTGCAATAGTGGCACTTGGTAATGATTCAGTAGGAGACATTCCAATACCCACTAATACTCTACTCCCCATCAATGACCCAAAACTTTGAGAACAAGCTGCCCATATTGCACCGGCAAATGCAATAATACAACCTCCCAAATAAACAATTCTCTTACCGTATAACACAGCAGTTGGGGCTGCAAACAATGAACCGAACCCCAACGCTAGCATGAATCCACCCACCAAATATGCAGCAGTTGACGAAGTGACACTGAACTCTTCAGCAATCGAAGACAAGCCAGCTGCCAAAATCGGAGTCTGGCCACCCCCGATAAATGAATGGAATCCAATCACCAAGAGGGCCATATCACGTCTCCATAATGGTAAATTTAACGGATCATTAGGGTTGTCGTGTGGTTGTGGATTTAAAATCACGCCTCCTTTAGTCGTTTTCAAAGTAGCACTAGTAGATACACTGTCCAGTCTACTTCGATTTTGAGATATTATATCGTTATTATTTTCCACACTCGAATCCGGATCAACCATTTCATCGAGATGGTGGTGGTGAGGATGGTTCAACATCATGATGGTACCCGTCACCTCACCACGTCTTCGAAGTGGTTCTTTGACACCCAAACCCATACCTAAAATGTCTGTTATCTTTTGCGAATTGCGAAGAAAACAAGAGTGTCTGAAAAGTGGTCGATGGTATCAGTTGTCTCAGCTTTCTGATGTGGTAAATTCTCTTGTTGTCACTTTTTTTTTTGTATATTTTTGTATGATTTTTATCTTTTTGGTCCTTCCCTTAAAAAAAATTATGTCATATGACAGTTTGCGGGTTGATGAAAATAGAAGAGACCCTTAAGATCATTCGCATCATATCACCGTTTCAATACAAAATAAATATGCCTACAATTGGTTACACACAATTAAATGAGCGGGTTACACATCATAGCGAAGTAACTTCAGAAGCTAGCTGTGTCAAGACACCGTCTTGATCATTCATATCTCCCGACTCTATTAAACCCGTAATTTTGGCTCCTATGAATTTCATATTTGCAGTAAGTGCATCCATGGAATTTTTCTGAGCATTACCTTCAGATTTTGAATTCACGACTATGTCTTTCATGTTTTGTAATAATGTTGTCAAATGTTGCGAGTCATTGTAATTTCGTGTTTGAGGAGTTGACAACAAAATAGCCACTGTTTTCAATTTCTCAAACATGTAATCAAAGGGTATTTCGGCAGGAGCCAGCAGCTGTACTCCATCGGGCACTCCCTCATCCACTTCGTTCACATGCAAAAGTATATCGATCAATGCTCGAAAATTTTCAGTATTCTGCAATGTGATATCATTTGTAGCCAACTTCAGCAAAAATTTGAAAATGGAAGTTTCCAACTGATAACGAATAGCCATCTTCGTAGAGTCACCTTCTAACCCGTTTAAGATCTTGCTGATATGCCCGAATAACTCAAACTGTGGGCCATTGACCAACCGGAACAAGTACTCATCGTGGTTCACTTCCTCGATGGATTCTAGATGAGAGGGGGGCGATTCCAGTCTACCATAGAAAGACCCAACAAACTTCCCAAGGAATTTACACATCATGAGTGAGATTTGCTGATAATAAGTCATCACCTCGTGAGTGAAAAAGGCATCAAGAATTGATAAGAGTTCCGGAAGATTCTGGAACATTTTGTCGACAAATCTGATATCCCAAACTTGGTTGAAGAAATGAATTCCCTGAAGCACCACAGGATCTCTACCCAAAACCGTGCTAAATTTGAACACCGCCTTTTCCATGAACATCACCTCATTTTGAATGTTCTCAAAAAAACCAAGCTTATCGGCCCTGCTGCTAATTGAGTTACCCAGTATAATAAGACACGCTGCAACACTATATGGATTTCCTTCTTTCTTCTCGTCAACCATCACCTGCATACAAAGCTTAAGCGAGTCCCTGTTTGAATTTCGAGGGTCAGCCGAAACTTGACCCATTGCATCAAATAAGCTCCTGCTCAGGGTCCGTATCACATCAGTGTCAATTGATAGTTTGTCTGTTATATCTTCGAGCAAGAGTAACGTCTGTTCTTGAAATTCATGGTAAGACAGTGCTGAATAATCACATTTGGTCAAGTTTGAAATGAGTCCCGTTATAGTAATAACCATATCACCTATTTCCTCTTCATCCAAGTCTTCATCAGCTCCGTGGATTCCCACGATCATTCTCAGCTGTTTCTCGTACTCTTTCAAATCTTCGAGTGCGAAGTTTGACGGTTGTATTGTATCAGTATAATCTTTCAAGACTTCTGAGCCTTTCAAAAACTGAGCTGTTAAGCCATCAATTAGATCCATCTGGACCAAGGATTTGAAAACAGCCTCAAAATAATTTTCACTGCTCATCATTTGTAATATGTCATCATTGTCCATCATCAAATTTTGAAGAAAAATAAATGCTATCAAACTAGCTTCTTTACCGTGTATGCCGGAGATTGTATGCTTTACGTTTTCATGGAAATTTTTCATGATATCATTATCCTGAATGAACAAGCTGCGATTGAAGTCATTATCAGCAACAAAATTGACTAGCATTTTGAAAAACCCAGGAGCGATAGATGAGTCAAACTTTGAGATGATCTCATCTATATGCGAACGTAAGTACCCATTTTCTCTGTTGGCTTCATCCCTTAATGACACTGATATGTTCAAAAGAATATCTCTTCTGTGCTGACATTCTTCTTCTAGAAAAGAGTCAATTAGTGTTTCCATTGGTATGGAGTTTGTCCAATCTTTCGGATCAATTTTTCAGTTTTGATTTTTCGATCCAGTTTTTTTTTTTTCCTTCTTGTTCGAGAATTAAGTAGATGAGCCTTCCCCCACATAAATGAAGCCTTACAGTGAGTAGAAACAGATGGCTTACGGCTTTGATCGTTCTTATGAACAAGAGGGTTTTGGAATTATACATATATAAGTGCAAGCACACAGACGAATAAGCAAATCACTCCGATTTCTGCTTTCCCCATCCTTGGACATCTGAAATGCCTTGCTTTCCTTCCTTCAACAACACTTGACCAATAAATCCCCATTTCCAATTTAAATAATAATTTTCCTGAACCTTTTCCATCCAGGTCACCACCAACTCCATGTACAAGATGAAGTGGTAAATCCCAAGACTCGTGAATATGTGCCACCAACCATGACCTTCTAAGATGAACCCAAATGGTAATCCAAGTTGCTCTCTCCTTATTTGGATCAAATTGGAACATAATTCATTGTCAAGATTCCAAACGAAAAACCCAAATGCGAAAAGGCAAAAAGAAGCAATCAAAATTTTGTACATAAACCATCTTTGCTTCTCAACAGGTACCAATTCTTTAATAATGTTGATTGATTTATAAATAAGTGAGAAATTCAACCCGGCATAACTGATCTGATGTATAACCGGGTTCTTATAGATGAAACAATAAATAAAAGTCAACAGAGCCATGAAGGTGAAAACCAGTAAATACGTCAATCTTTGGCCCAATGGTGATCTCTTGTATGCAAATATATAAGCACTCGGTATGGCAGTGACGTAAATCATTGGTAATTCATCCATCAATTGGAACTCATACCTCAAAGTCATATGAAACAACCACGATCCAAATCCAACAAATCCCATCCCAACGGATACAAAATAGAACAATGGACCATGCTTATTTTTCACAGCAGTATATAAATGGTAGATCGATAATATGAAGAACGATAAATTCGTAGTACTATTGACAAACTCGGCGAAAAAAGGTGATATCACATAATTTTCCTCACACCAATCAATAGTGGCTGTCACTGGGCCCCAAAATCCGACATGATCTAAAGGATGCAGTGGTGGATATGCCTTACCAAAAGGTGTATTTATAATATTCATCGAACGGAACAAGTTGAACAACAATAAGACAAGATTAAATAAGCAAGAAGTAAGTAGCACCTCTTATATTTGTGGTCTCTTTGTTTGACAAAACGCAATCTCAAGTACTGGGAATGGAATGTGATATAGCCTTATATATAATACCAGATCCCGTGATGGTTTCTTCAACAACACAAAGGATCAATACCAATTGGAATGAGCTGGATGTAAATAAATCACCGAACACTGGAATTGTTTTTCCGGTGTGGGTCTCGTTATGTTTTTTTTTCTTGTTTCTTTCAGTTTCTACTTTTTTCCCTCGGACAGGTTTTTAACGCCCGCGACAAGCCGGGGTTGCATCTGTCAAAAGAGTGAGAAGACAAAGAGAAGAGGGAGCTGATGATTGCAAGTTGCAACAAAAATTCAAAATGGGCATGTCTCTATATATAAAAAAACTGAATTCTCCTTCCAATCCATAGGTGTGAACAAACTATAAAGAAGAGATAAGGGTGAACAAAGTAGAACAAAAAACGCATCATTGAACTTTTTTTTCAGAAAGCTTTGAATCTGGGTTCAAATCAATCTTGTTCTGACTTTTGATCTTCGACAAATCATTTTTATCTTTCAACACAACTTCAGCCAAAATCCCCATTCTATAGACCAATGTATAGTCATCTTGCTTACCATCAAACCAAAGTGACAAGATCTCATTGTAAATGATGAAATTGTAAATCCCTAAACTTGTGAAAATATGCCACCATCCATGTCCTTCAATCAAGAATCCCAATGGCAACCCAAGATATTCTCTCCTTACATACCTCAAGTCATCACAATATACCGTGTCCAAATTCCAGATTAAAAAACCAAACAAAAATTGTGAAATTGACAACAGCAGTTTCTTGTATAGAAACTTTCTAATCATTGGACTGGTGACATATTTTCGAACCATGGCAATTGACTTGAAGATGATTGAAAAATTCAAAATGGCGTAACTCAGTTGGTGTAAAGTAGGATTTGTATAAACCGAAAGATAAATAAAAGTAAGGGCGCTTACCAAAATTGCAGTAAGCGTATAAACAAAAATTTTCCCAACTTTACCTCGTTCACAACTGAAGATATATCCAAATGGAATTGCTGTGAAATAAATCATTGGTAATTCATCCATTAATTGGAATTCGTATTTTAAAGTCATATGAAACAACCATGACCCTAACCCGACCAATCCCATACCTAAGGCAATGATAACAAACAATGGACCATGGTCATTTTGCTTAGCAGAATACAAATGATACATCGATAAGAATAAGAATGATAAATTTGTAGTAGAATTGACAAACTCTGCAAAGAATGGTGATATTATGTAATTTTCCTCACACCAATCAATAGTCGAGGTGATGGGACCCCAAAATCCAATATGATCTGGCGCCTTCAGTGGGGAGTAATCTTTGAATATCTTGTACAGCATGGTGGTAATAACAGCTGTGTTCTATATAGAACTGATTACTCTCTATTTGATTGTGAAACCCTTCTCTTTCTTATATATTAACCCGTTGGTTGTGTTATGATCGTTTCGAGTTTAAATGATTAAGTTGCCTCTTTGCTCTTTTTTTTACATTTCTTAGTTTTTTTCTTATCCCTTACTAACTAACAATACATAGCAGCTACTTCCGGCTAAAGCCCTGAAAATGATTATATGTATATATTTATAGTAATATAAGAAGTAAAAGCGGAAATAAATCATATTTCGTACAGAACTCAAAGGAATGGATTCAATTCGTTAACAAATTCATACCAAAGTAGAAAGCTAGTCCTTGCTTTATTTGGTTAACTTCAAGATGAAGAAAGAAAAAGAACAAGTGACGGGGTTTGTTCGAAAGGTTCGCTTATAAAAACTTAAACGATTGATCAATAGAATTAGCAGTTTCAGATTATTGAGCCCTAGATCTAAATGTTTTGTCAAGTTTGAGGGGTTTGGGCGTGGCGTAATCATCAACTTCAGGTCTGGAATCACAACCTCACACCGAACTTGTTTCAAAAGATGAGAAATAAGGTAACTCGTAAGTATGGAAAAGAACTTCGGGATTGGAAAAGTAGCTGACCCAATTAGATGATTGGGTAAAAGAGAATACCGTATAAGCCCAGAAAGGAAGAACAGGAACTGGATGATATTGATATGCTATTCACTTAGAGGTCAATACTTGTGTGATTTGGTGTCAATCAGCTTGATACTAACAAGGGAACCTCCATCATTTTCTAAAATCCGTAAGTCTTTAAATATCAAGACTGGTAAGAGACTGAACGGTGTATTAAAACCCATAAGTGCAAGTAACTGTCCGCTCCTCCAAAATGTACAGTTAAAGAAAAAAGATATAGACAAAAAAACTGTGGCGTTTTTTCAAACCTCGATGGCTAAAAACGCACAAAGATAAGAAAGAGTCGTACTGTTCAGATGGCTTATCCTAACATCAATGACACAAACTGATACACAACCACTACGTGTCGCAATCATAGGTGCGGGTCTAGTCGGCTCATTCCTCACATCACTACTTTCATCTCTCCCCAATCTCCATATCTCCACGTTTGAAAAATCACCAAGACAACATGAGATCGGAGCCTGGATTCTGCTAACGAACTCAAGTTTCCAAACACTATCCCATAAGATTCCTATCTCTAGCTTGAACAAGATAAGTTATCGTGGTTCCACAATCCCGACATCGGAAACAAGACATTGGCAAACCGGTGAGATTTTGCATGTCCAAAGACAACTAACTAGGGATTTGGATATGGTGGAGCTGAGAACTCATAGGGTACCATTACACCAACTCTTGTTGAGTTATGTCTCTGATGGGATCATCCATTATGATCACGAAGTGTCTTTTATATCGATCTCGAATTACTCCTCATTTGAAGATACACGGGAAATTACCATCAATTTTCAAAATCAACCATCACAAAAACTGGATTTGTTAATTGCTGCAGATGGGATTTATTCTAGGATCAGACAACAACAATTTGGCAAAGACAACACACACTTATCGTACAAGGGCTCAGTACTGTATCGGTCTGTTTTCCCCATGGACTTAGTATCTGATCTACCATTACCAGATGACACATCATGTTGGACCCATCCTCAAAACGAAGTTGTTTTCATGTCACAAGTTGGATTGGACCAATACGGTATTGTGGTGATATTGAAACAGCCACTTGACCAAGCAAAATTATTGAGGTGGGATAATACCGTACTTATTCTGGAAATCCAAAATCGTTTAAAAAATTGGGACCCTATAATTGGACAAGTCTTGAGTCGGATCCCAGAGCTAAGAGCATACCCCTTGGAATCAGCACCTTGGTTGGACAACTTGGTCGTTGATGATAAGTTGGTATTTATCGGTGATGCAGCCCATCCTACAGCAGGAGTGTATGGCGCCGGGTCCAGTTTTGGATTTGCCGATGCTTGGGCATTGTACAGATCTTTACAAGAATCCAAAGATTTGAAATTGGCATTGAAGATATTCGAAGAGACGAGGTTGGGTTTCTTGAAAAGAGTTGAAAGGCAATTATTGGTGGATAAGTCGGTTTCTGGTATTGGTGGAGGTGGTGATGGTTGTGATGAAAAGGATTGGGAAAGGAGGTTGATATTGACGAAAAATGGTGGTGATTGGATCCGTTCACACGATGTTGAGTTGCAATTCCAACAAACAAGAGATTTATATCTTTTAGAATTACTCGCCTCGAGCTCTGATTAAGCATCCATTTGATGTTACTGATATGATCAGAGCTACAAGAACATAAATGACTCAAGGAGCAACTAATTGAATATACCAACATTGGTTTTGTATATATCTGATCAATGAGACATCTTCACAATTCTTTTCAACCACTCACCGATACTTGTCTTCCACCATTTTAAGTCCTCCATAACACCACTACTCTCATCGCCCTTTCCTTCTTCCCACAGTTGTTTCTTCTCCATCTTATAATTTCTCAACAATATAGCTGCGCCCATCAATGGAATACACAAGACCAACCCAACTACACATAAAATCTTTTGAACATAACGATACCCCAAAACCATCAGTTGTCTCTCAGGTGTGAGCCATGTATAAGTGACGATAAATTTGAATGGAGATTTGTACAGTGAACTACCTAATTCAGAACCGAGTCTTTTGGACAACTCCCCAGGAAGCACATTAGTCCATACTGCACCAGAAATGGATGACCCCAATGCAGATCCAATGTTGTAACTCAGCAAGTATAAACTAGTGATGACCAGCATGTGTTCATGGTTGGTACACAGTTGAATACTGGCCTGGGTGACATAGGTGAAAAACCCTGCACCAAACCCTAGTAAGCACAAACTGCCAATGATCCCTGAATGGGATCCCGCATCTCCACGATAATGGATCAATAATCCCATCGAGATAAACCACATAGATATACCAAACAAGATGAAAATCTTTGTACGTCTCAGTTTCACAATGACAAATCCGACGATTGTTCCAGTGATGACAGAGACAAACGAATATAACGATGTGATTCTCGTTGCCGATTTGATCGATTCATTTACACCAACGATAAGCACGGTATACATGTAGTCTCCTTGCATGTACCAAATGAAATTGATAAAGACTCCAATCACAAGAGCCAGCCATACACCACGATCTTTTAATAAATGTCCCGGGGTGATTGGGTATTTGGCAAGTTTGGACTCCCATAAGCAATACAAGGGAATACATAACCATCCGATCACTTCGGGCAGGATGATTTTCAGTTTTTGCCATTCACCCTTTGCAGACCCTGCTAAGGTAAAGGGGACCAAAATGCATCCGAATACCACGATCATCAAGATTAATCCAACGAGATCCAATTGCCAAAAGAAGACCTCTGTCATAAACCGTCTCCAACCCAAATGACTAATTGAAATTGTGGTTTTCTCCATATCTTTTTGATCGTTACTGCTAGTGTTCTTCTTCAGCAAATAGATCATATGCCCCATACAAAAGATCAATGGAATACACAGAAGAGGGAAAATAAACGCCCACATTCCAATTCCCCACGACCAACGACCACCAACGGCACCAGTAACATCTCCGGAGATCCATGTATTGATAATAAACGGCAACAGCGGGATGAAACTAACAAGAACCCTTTCGTTCAAATTGGAACAATCCAGTAAGATGACTTCGAGTAGTAATATTACACCGGTATATCCTAATTGGTAAAAAATCGCACCTGCTGCAAACCTCGATACATCGTACAGTTGTGATTCGATCACCGTACCCACAACATAAAACAATATGGCAATGATCATCATGGGCAACCTACCAAAGACATCAGATAATCTAGCAAAGCAAATTTGTCCAGCCAGTGCCATCACACCTCTGATACAATTAACTGTGGCGATCAATGAATGGGCCAGGTATGACGAAGTGGCATAACTTTGATAGGTGTATCTGATTTGTCCATCTAGACCATATGCATATGCCACTAAGAATACAGATAAGAATAGAATTATACGGCAAGTGGGGGATTGATATTGTCTTGAGTAAATTTCAATCGATTTGAGACCATGAGTTGTCTTTTCGATACTTGTCAAAGATGATGACGAATCATCGGCGATGGGGTACTCTTGGCCCACCAGAGAATCTGAACTCTTTCTAGGAACTTCCATATCTATTATTTTCGGTTTATTTATCATTTTTACCAGTTGAACGGAGATTGACGAGGTTTTATATACAGATGGAATTGATTAGATTCGATAAAAATTGATTGAAATCAAGTATGTACTTTTAACCAATCAAGTTTTTTAAGGATTTCCTCAACAGACAAACAGGCATAGAAGATCACTTGGAGATCCATTTATCGGTTTTGGTTGTATGTAAATGCCAATATTTTTATCAATTCAACTGCAGTAAGTGCAAATTTTTTTTCCTCCTTCCCTTCTCCTATTTAACTGCTGTCTTGGCATTTAATTTCCTTGTCCATATCGTCATCCATGTACAAGATATCATCCTGAACATTTATATATTCCATGTCTAAACATACCATCTCCTGCATAACATATCTCGAATATTATGAAGTTTTTTAAGGGTCTTTCAAGATATGTAGATATCGCCTCACCTGATTCCTACGTTTTTCCTTCCCTTTGATTTTCTCTGTGTTCATTTCTAGTTATAATATTGAAACACATTGATAGCCTTCTTTGTCCGATTAAATCACCTCTTTTTACTAATGCTTACATGTGAAGATTGTATCCGCACTGCCCTCGCCGCTTCGTTATTATCCAATTCGCTTTTGATCACTTATATTAATTCAATAATACATTTAAAACCGAAGATAGCCTCACTATGACCAAAATTGAGTTTTTTACACACTACCAACTTCTTTTTTTTCTGTTGTTGCAACCAGAATATGTTTAACTCACAGCCCCTATACTATATATATGATGTTATGGTGTGGCAATATATATACACAGAAACAGGTGTTATTACCGCGGTTGTAAAGTTCTTGAAGAAATTATTACTACTGTTTATTCATTACCCGATAACAACTTATTGCTGGACTAAGTAGCCTTTATCCTATATAACGAAGCAATCTAAATTGACTACATCGGATAAAACGTCATAGTCTATTATCATCACTCTCCCCACACAATAAAACAAAGATAGCAATAAGTATATTAACTAGTGATATTTAGACGTCTATAATTAGACAATTGCTATATATAAAGTAGGGTGGGTCACTTACTGTGTTGAAAAAAAATTGAACAATACAGCCGTGTTTAAAGACTGAGCAGCAACAATCCGATTGAGTAGATATGCCCCTGATCAGTAGTACTGGGATTGGTAGCGGGTGTCATATTATGGCCCATGGTAGGTATGGGACTCTAGAGAAATGGGAATATGTGGAGTGGGCACAGCGCAAATTATGCTGATGCTGCTGATGATGATCTCACATATTTTTCTCTATCATGATGTGGCTGGTTAATTTGTACTGTAACTGTACTGTACTGTACTGTACTGCATATACCATATTCTGCCCTTTCTGATTTTTCATAGGGTGAAATTTTTCGTATTTGCGTATATTTTCGTTGCGAGAAAAAGTAGGGACAAAAAAAAAAAAGTGATGTAAAAAAAAAGGTGAAACAAACAAAACAAAACAAAACAAAACAAAAATAACAGAATTTTTCTTCTTCAACTTTTTGTTTGTTTATTTATATCAGTCCATCCACCCACTAACCCACCGACCAAACAACACCTATCTATAGACAATAATAATAATATAACACTCCTTTACACAACAATAACAATAACAAGAACAAGAACAGTTTGCAGCATCAATCCCCTTATCCCATACTAATAATACATATCAACATTTCATTTCATTTCATCTCATACAAACCCCCTACTTTACACTACACAGCATAATATAAGACCAACAACACACAATGAAAAAAGAAGTTACACTTATAATATGGGCTCATATAATACTATTTGCCTTCTTGACATATGAATCATTTGACTTGATCACATTGCTCAATGACAGTTCAAAATCTGATCTGTTTACCGAATTAGATTTCAACTCAACTGGAGTACAACAGATACCAAAGATAATACATCAAACCTATAAGACAAATGAAATACCACTGATATGGCAACTGGGCCAACAACTGTGTATCGACTTACATCCAGATTATCAATACATCTTGTGGACAGATCTGATGTCTAGAGAATTCATACTGGAAAGATATCCATGGTTCTTGGAGAAGTTTGATAATTATCAATACCCTATTCAAAGAGCTGATCTGATCAGATATTTCATTTTGAACCATTATGGAGGTGTTTATATCGATTTAGATGACGGTTGTGAACGTCGATTGGATCCATTGTTGAATGTTCCACTGTTTTTAAGAAAAACCGACCCAACTGGCATTTCTAATAATGTCATGGGTTCAATACCACATCATCCTTTCTTCACAAAAGTCATAAATGATATATCAAAGTATGATCATGATTGGTTCATTCCATACATCACCATCATGATTTCAACAGGACCATTGTTTTTATCGGTGATGTGGAAACAATATATCCGTTGGGGTGTACCATTGTCCGATCAAGTCAAAGTTTTATTACCACAACATTATAAAAATTCACTGGATCTGTTTTTCAAGATTTCAAAAGGTTCATCATGGCATACCGATGATGCTAAATTTATGTTTCAATTATTACATCATTTACCATTAGCTATCATTGGTGGATTTCTGATTGGATTCTCTGTATTACTGGTTGAATACTTGATATACAGATTAGTCTGCTTAATTAGATTTAACCAATTGATGAATTTGATAAGATACAACCCATTATTCCGTGGTGAAAAATCAGATATCGAAGAAGTTATCCACTTGCATCAAAATAGAGTTGATTACATCAAGAGAAATAGAAAAGATTCAAATTTACCAGTTACTATAGACTGGGAAAAACATCAACATTCAATCACAGATATGGTATGATATCTATCTATCATTCCGATTAAACAATTTGCATATTAAACTACATATATAAATCAGACTATATAAGCTACCCACTGTCATTACTATCAATTTTACTATAATATAATCATTTAATATCTATCTATCATTCAATATCTATCTATCATTCAATATCTATCCACTGTACCTATCACCTACCACTTTACTACTACTTCATTAAAAAAAAATTTAGCACAGCCTCGTTCTTTCTCTGATTATTTCTTAACTTGGGTAGTGCATTTAGGTATCAATTCCTTTCTGCCCTGAAATATAGATGTGCGTGCCCCTTTCGTCATATGACTTCTTGATAATCAATCATTCGGGGACCAAGATGAATATTGCGAGCAAACGCAGTCAATCCCTCTTTCTATCTATACCTATCATATCTATATACAACCCATATTTATTGTGTTGTTCAAAATTCAATTACGTCATGCTTTCATACTCTATGCCAACCGTAATGTACTTCTCTCTCTATTCCCTCCACAACTAACCTCACTTTGGAAACTGCACTGGACATTGGAAAAAAAAAAATCTTTTCGGCCAAGCAGCTGCTATTGCTAAAGAAGAAAAATGGTTTGTTTATAGTAATACTAGTTGTAGTGATCAAGTAGATTACGAGTACTCAGTAACAAGACTGAAGGAAGATGACCATCTTAGTGACTGTTTCCAGAAGTTGTTATTTGTATCCAAATCTATGGCGTATGTCATACACATAATATTGACACTTTTTCAAGAATTCCACCTATAGTTTTTTATCTATATGTAACCAGCCATCTTATCTATCTTTCAGGCACATATACACCCCTGTTCCCGTCACTGTTCCTGTCTAACAACAACCACCTACAATAACTTCCATTTTTATACTTTACAATCTAAGGAGCAATACTACTCGATACCTAACCAGGCATCGTATCTATGGCCTCATAATTTCAGCACTGCAATTGCTTTATTCTATCATTGCTATTTGAAAGACAGAAACTTGGTTTGAAAATGACACAGAATACATCATAATGTGCATTCTGTTTGTGATAAAGTTTGCTGTGATAGTTGTAGAAGTAGTAGAAGTAGTTGGAGTTATGATGATACTAGTAATGATAGCAGCAGCAGTAGTAGTAAACCTCTATTCCCTTTAGATCCAATCTTAACAAAAAGGGAACCCACTTTAAAAGTTCATCGATAATCAACAAGTTTACAAAGTTTACAAAGTTTACAATCTTTATCAAATTTTCAAAGCTATAACGGCACATTCCAGAAATATTGAAATATAATCTGGATTTATATCAACCTTAAAAAGTAGTGGATATTTTTTCCAATTGTTGTGTGGGTTTGAAGTGGATAGACAGACAGGGTTGATATGTATAGATCTCGTGATAGAGACTATGATTCAGATTGGGTCGGGTGAGTAAGGTCTGGCTCGCCTTCACATTGTATCGTGTCCTATTTACTTACTTAGTCCAATGCACTACAATCGTATCACACAACTGGCCCTTTTTTCTTTCACTTTGAGTGAAGTTTACAATACGTTTGTTTCAGATCTTCCTTCTGCTTGCTTCAATTACAAGACAAACATGAAAAGGACAAATTAGAAATAAAAAAATTATCGCGTTTTTTTTTTTCTTTGTTTATTTGTTTATTTAAAAAAAAGAGAGAAAGAAAGAAAGAAAGGAACAAAGAGATAATACCCATTTTGAGAAAAAAGGAGTTATTCTGGAGAAGATATCTATTGATGATATGCCAATTGGATCTCCATTTCAAAACAACGATCTTCCGCTAGAAAAAAGACAAACATATAAAGATAGTGTCAATCGAAGACATAGACGCGATCACCATACAGCTGTATATCCCTAGCCGGCTATTATTAGAACCAGGACTACTATAACTACACAGGAGTCAAATTTGATAGCAGATAATAACAATAATAATAACAAAAAAACCTTTGTAGAACTAACACAACAAAAAAATAGAGTCTAATGATAAAAATATGTATATGGGTAGATAATTTAAGTAGAGATTGAAGCGGTACCTCCTGTTAATGATTCCCATTTGGAAACATCACTTGAAGACAAGCTTGATCCGAAATCGGTATCATCATCCAAGAAAACAACATGAACTTCACCACCGTCAAAGATAGCAGCAGCTTTGACACTTGAATCGGTTGGTCTCTTGAAATAATCTTGAGATCCTCCACCACCTTGAGCAGTACCTTCATTACCTTGTCCAGTGTGTAAATGAGAAATTAATCTTGATTCTCCCTCGGTCAAGATCTCGAACAAATCTAATTCTCCACATCCAGTATTCCAACAAGAACATGACGAGTCTCCGTATTGTAAAGTTCTTGGAATCTTGGCATTTAATAACCAAATTGCAGGCATGTCATAATTGGTAGTACCTTCGGAGGCACTTGACTCAGTTGGCATCTCGAATTCAAAGACAAAGATTTTTGAATCACCACCGAATCCATGGTACAGCGGGATGTTGGATCTGTAGTAACCACAATCACCTACACTGGAATCATCACAGTCTGATCCTGAAAAGATCATGTATTCGACATCAGATTCAATAGTGACTTCGTTTAAAGCAACACTTTCACTTGATGCACTGACACCATCATTACCACAGTAGGACAATGAGTTACCGAAACATGATGACCAAGTACCTGAACCGTTAACACCACCTAAGGAGTTCAAGAAAGTGACGTTGGTTTTAGAACCTGGTTCGAAATATGAAACTCTTTCCCAATCACCGGCAGAAGCAGTAGTTGACGAAGATGCCTCGGTACTGGATGATGATGAGGTTGGAGAACCTGAAGTTGAGGAATAAGTACTGACGACGGCTTCTGAAGATTGGGTGGAAGTGACTGGAGAATCACCTGAAGTGGAAGTCTCAGTTGCAGTCTTGGTGATCAAGTTACCGTTTTGGTCGACAAATACAGTTTCAGTAACATCGACAACTTTAACAGCTCTCTTGTGTTGATGATGAACGTGTTTAGTAGTGGTACATTCTTCAGCTTCGTCTCTCTTGACCTTTTTGGAGCTATCACTTGATGATGATGGGTAGTAAACACCAAATTGTAATAATTTTAAAGGACCACGGAAATGGACAGATAATTCTTCATCGATTGGACTCAAAGTTCCTGAAAATGATTTACTTGAAGAATCACATGAACATGAACTTTCATCCATACTGGTAACATCATCGTATGAACCACTATAACCAATACCGGTATAAACAACAGCATCTACTTCTTCACAGTAATAATTACCACCGGATTGAGAGCAACCCAGAGCAACAGCTCTTAATGTGGCTAATGAGGATAACAATAAACTTAACTTCATTTCTCGTTCTCTCTATCTGAATTAAATTGGAAACTTTCACGTGTCTATGGTATTAACTTGTATGTGACAAATAGATTTAAATCTAGTTAATGATATATAAAACAATAGAGTGATATAGAATCGGATAAGATATTGATATAAAGGAATGACAATAAGTTGGGTGTATTTCAATATACTGTATAAAATTCTACAAAAGATTCAGAACTTTGGGAATTCAAAAATATATATAAATGGGTTGGGTGATTGTCCAAGGTTTGTTTTCAATTGAAACAAAAATCAACACATTAAATTCTTCCCTCCTACGTACACAATAGAATAATTACACTGTGCATACAGAAAAAGCCTTGTAACTTTATTCAATTTTAGGAAATCTTTCCATTTCCGAGGGAGAAATGGAAAAGTTTTCCATCTCGGCATTGTTTATCTATTTCCTATATAAGAACTGCGTGTTACTACAGTTACACATAGTAAATCCTCACAAACAAACCACATGGGAAGTATTTAAAACGTATCCGGAGCTCTGAGAACTTCTCTGGAAGTCAAAAGAAGGAAAAATAAAAAAAAAAAACACGGAGAAAAAAAATTTATCTCATGAAAAAGATACGAAACTAAAAGGTACGCTATACTTTTAACTAATCAACTCGATCAAATGAATCAACATCATCCATATAAATAAAGATAGTACCCTCCCCCGCCGCCGTTCTCAAAGAATTTGTGAAGATCTCGATATCTGGACATCAATCCAAATATCATAGCCTCTTCCCTACTGAGAATAAACATTTCAACTCACTACCAGACTCAATCCAATCTCCACGTAACGACAACAAAGGAATCAGACACACTCGGCTTAGTTTCTTCAAACCTCCAAGCACCTAACAAATCGATCCATATCGACTCTATCCTACACTATAAGTCGTAAACCGCCGATCCTTCTTTCTATCATGAAGAAAATTTGCCTTGTCCTCAGTGAATAAACAACTCTGAAGAAAAGAAACGAAGGGAGATAAAGTAATTACCGAAATCTGGGATAACCACGACAACCGGCGACCTTTTCTCTTTCTTCAACTTTTTTGTGGTTTTTCTGCTGTTGACAAAAAAAAAAAAAAAGACTATAGAGAAGAAACATCCGTTTGAATACATAGTCTGGAAATCAGTGATAGAGTATGGTGATCACCATATGCACATTTAAGACATATATCTATCTATACATAAGTGTCATCTTGCTCCGATTTAACTATAATTGCAATTACCGAATTACCGACTAAAGTGTTTCCTCTCTCTCATTCCCACACGCCATATTCATGTTCACAAGCAATCATACCTATTATATCTCCAGATAGCACACCATTACCATTCTTCGCTACTGTCTTTAAACCCTACCCACTTACTAGCACAAATCTAATTGCACATGCAATTTGTTGTTTTTATTTCTTTTTTCTACTTTGCATGGGTATGTATGATGCATGTAATTAAAACGGGTTTTTCTTCCCAACTTCCTCACCGAAAAATTCTAGACCCTTCCTAATTTGCAGCTTTCCCTTCACCACAGATAGAAGTAGTTACAGTTACGACGACCCTAACTTATTATATTGAGCTAGATCATAACGGTTTTCGATAGATTTATTGATGCAGATTAAATCTTTGCAAACAGATTAAATTGAGTGCATAAAGATCGATAACCACCCCCCCCTCTTATTGCGAGTTGTGATAAGTTACTCAGTCGACGAAGTGACGCAATGGCAGAGTGCAAAAATCATAATCTCATAAGATCTACTCAGTTGAGGTAGCTATCATTTTTGTAGTTGAAAGCGTAGTCATCACAAGAATATATATGAGCCTTGGAATAAGGAGGTGTGAAATGTGACCACCCACTGCCACTCAAGCTCATCTAATATTCGTACAACTCTACTGAGCAACAAGGTATCGGCTACATTACTGAGGTGAATTGGTCGAGGTCTTCACGCCTCAACCTCATGACAAGATCAATAGAATAACATTTAGACAAATGTTAAAAAAAAATTCTCCGTTGTGGACCAAAACTTAGATTCTTACATCTGTCTCAAATAGTCAGTACATAGGCATTTGATCAGACTTGTGCTAGAATGATCCAGAGATCTATACAGAAAAGAGCCCTAGAAAAAAACAGTCGCAGGTGGATAGAGTGTGTCTGTCTCTTATGTAAAGGAGGGTTCTCTTTGATTGGCTTTCAATTTTCGATTTCAAGTAAAAACCTCAGATCATGTTGACAAGAGGTTCGCGAACACCATCTTGATATATAATCAAAGCATCCATCGCATATCTTGAGAAGCTAAAGAGAGTATCCTATTAACCTTGAATAAATACATTTCTATTTTTTATTCTAAGAGAGTGAAAAAAAAAGAAAATCTGTCATTTTCGATATTTGATATTTAAAGTGTTTATTACAGGATTCACCGTATAGGCTTCACCAAACTATATAATAAACCTAGACTACACAAGAGGAGAGGAAAAAACATTTCGTTTTATAGGCCTAAGTCTGACGACGAACTGCCTACCCCCGTTGATCTACTATAACCCTTGTCAGGGGATATAGTAGTGGGAAAAAAACCTCGCGTTCCTGCTGATTAGATCATGCCTGTATTACCAGGATAATCAAGTTAATAAAAGAATATTGAAAGTAAAGAAATCAAAAGAGGTAGATAAAAGAAAAGCCTCGGTTATGGATCAAGAAAGGGATAAAATGAGAAATGGAA